>JAKTSG010000027.1:0-180475 GCA_030580095.1 Blastobotrys petasosporus
CTTCCGACTTCACGCTGTTCCAGCTAATCACAGCCGACTGTGCAGTTTTCCAGGCTCCAGTTTCAAAGACATATATTCGATCTTTTTCTTCTTTATCACCTTCATTTCCATCCATCCCCAAATTTCCTCTTCGCCAGCAACACTGTCGAGTCGTTGGTCTTGAACTCTCCGGCAAAGAAAATCTTATTGCACGCACACGCGAGCCGTTCCACTCCTGCCTGCCGCCAACAGCTTCAGATCGACTTTGGGGGGTTATTTTTTTTTCCATCGCCATACTAGATCCAAGCGAAGACACATCACTTTGCCCGGCACTTAATACCTTAACACTCTTGGGTTCTTCAACAGATTTTCCTATAATACCCTTTTATTGAAGCTCGGTGTGATCTCTAATACCCGTATTGTTGATCATCGATTGATTCTTCCTATAGCCCCCAATCTGGAAGCACGAAAAAAACCCGCTATCACACCAGGTATGAAATTTTCACAACCAAGCAAAGTCTCGACGTAACTAACATCTTCTTCCAGTAATGTTCAATGCTGTGAGCAAGCCTTTGGCGGCAGTCTCGTCGAGTGCCGTCAAGTGGCCCATTCAAACCATTGTGCTCATCGCAGTGATGGCATCTACTGCTTACTTCTCCATACTGGACTTCTCAGTACCCAAATACGCCAACAGCGCCTTGGCTACCAGCTACTACCACTCTTCCAAATCAACAGCAACATTAACAAATGCATCAAACAATTGGATCACGATATCGAACCTTGACGACTACCCTGATGTGCCTCGATACATCGGTGCTCAGTTGGTGTACTCTGGCGCAACTTCTGCGGAAGACTTGCCCACGTTCGACGGCGTTATGTTGGAAACCAATGGTCATGATACTTCTCGAAACATTGTTCTTCCAGAGGCGGAGTTCAATGCATGGTATGAATCTCTCCACGAATCTGCTACTTCTGGCGCCCAGAACGAAGAGAGCTGGAGACTGCGAAAGGCTTTCAGTTGGTCTGTTTGGTTCCGATGGAACACCAAGCGAATCTTTGCTCTCATCAAGAGTGCTGAAACCTTTGACTTGGCTGTCATAGCTATTGCATACATTGCTATGCACTACACTTTTGTCTCCCTGTTCTTGTCGATGCGACGACTCGGTTCTAAATTTTGGCTTGCTACTTCCGTCTTGTTTTCCTCTACATTCGCATTCATGTTTGCATTTGTAACTTCAAACTATTTAGGCGTACCTGTTTCAGTGGTGAGTTTGAGCGAGGGATTGCCATTCTTGGTCGTCACTATTGGATTTGAAAGCAAAGTCACTTTGACCCGATTGGCTTTGAAAAAGTACCAGGAGCCAAACAACGCCAAGTCTAATGGTCTTCACACCGTTATCGCTGACATTATTCAGAATGATGGCTATGTGATTTTCCGGGATTACGCGATTGAGATCTTTGCTCTGGCTTGCGCTGCCGGTTCTGGTGTCAACGGCTTGTGGCAGTTTTGCTTCCTAGCTACCTGGATTTTGTTTTACGATTGCATTCTTATGCTCACTTTCTACGTTGCTATTTTGGCAATCAAGGTTGAGATCAACAAGATCAAGCGTAATGAGATTATTCGAAATGCATTGGAGGAAGATGGCGTCTCCCACGCAGTTGCAGAATCTGTCGCGGATTCTTCGTCTGGTCTGTCCCGCTCTGAGCTAGCCAAGCCGCTGGCTTCGTCGGGTGTTCCTGTCTTCAAGCTAGCGATGGTAGCGGGTTTCTTGCTCGTTAATTTCATCCAGCTAACCAGTTACCCAATCTCCCTCAGCTCCTTGCTTTCGCATGGCGATAACGTTGCAGCCAAGGTTTCCGAGAAGCTGCTCTTCGAACAGGCCGAATCAGCCAAGAGAGACGTTATCTTGACTATTGTTCCAGCTCTTGTATTCGAGCATGCTCGTTTGTCAGCCCGTGTTGAGGACTCTGTCTCCCTCTTCTTGAACTCCTGGACAAAGACTATTGGTGATCCACTCATCTCCAAGTTTGTGGTGTTGGGTTTGACAATTTCAATCTTCTTGAACGGTTACTTGTTCAATTTTGCTCGAAATCCATCTGTCAAAGTCGTCGAGAAGGTCGTTGAGGTGGAGAAGAAGGTGCCTGTTATCATTGAGAAGAAGTCTGCCATTTCTACTGATGATAGCTCTGCCGAGAACTCTGAAAATGATGAAGGTTTGCAGCTCAAAGCCAAGACAACTTACAAGACTCGAAGTTTGGATGACTGTGCTGCAGTGATGAAGGCAGGTATGACGAAGCAGTTGGATGACGAAGAAGTCATTGAGCTTTCGCTTTCTGGCAAACTTCCGCTGTATGCATTGGAGAAGCAGCTTGGTGACACGACTCGTGCTGTGTTTGTTCGACGTGCTGTGGTTTCTCGTATGTCTTCTACCAAGACACTGGAAGACTCGAAGCTGCCTTATATGAGATATGATTACGATCGGGTTTTGGGTGCCTGTTGCGAGAATGTTATCGGATACATGCCACTTCCTGTCGGAGTCGCCGGTCCAATGGTTATTGACAGCAAGCCATACTATATTCCAATGGCTACCACAGAGGGATGTCTAGTTGCTTCGACCATGCGAGGTTGCAAGGCCCTTAATGCTGGCGGCGGTGTCACCACTGTCTTGACTGCTGATGGTATGACGAGAGGTCCTTGTGTGTCGTTCAAGACGCTTGCTCGTGCCGGAGCTGCCAAGCTTTGGCTCGATTCCGAAGAAGGTCAAAAATCAGTCAAGAAGGCATTCGACTCGACTTCGCGGTTTGCTCGACTTCAATCCATCAAGACTGCCCTCGCTGGTACTTTACTATTCATTCGATTCAAGACTACAACTGGTGACGCCATGGGTATGAATATGATTTCCAAGGGTGTTGAGCACTCGCTCAAGCACATGGTTGAGAACTGCGGTTTCCACGATATGGAGATTATCTCCGTCTCTGGTAACTACTGTACTGATAAGAAGCCTGCAGCAATCAACTGGATCGAGGGTCGAGGCAAGAGCATTGTTGCTGAGGGTATTGTTCCTGGACATGTTGTTCGATCTGTGTTAAAGTCGGATGTTGACGCCATGGTTGAATTGAACATTTCCAAGAACCTTATTGGTAGTGCCATGGCTGGTGCCATTGGTGGTCAGAATGCACATGCCTCCAATTTGGTCACTGCCATCTTCTTGGCCACTGGTCAAGATCCAGCACAGAACGTCGAGTCTTCCAACTGTATCACGTTGATGAAGAATGTTGACGGCAATTTGCATATCTCTGTCTCGATGCCATGTATTGAGGTTGGTACTATTGGTGGTGGTACTGTTCTTGAACCACAGGGTGCCATGCTTGATTTGCTTGGCGTCAGGGGCCCGCATCCAACCAACCCAGGTGACAATGCTCGTCAGCTTGCCAAGATTGTGGCATGCGGTGTGCTTGCTGCCGAACTTTCGCTCTGTGCAGCATTGGCTGCTGGCCATTTGGTCCAGTCGCACATGACGCACAACCGGTCCAAGGCACCTACTCCAGCTCCAAGCATGCCAGTGACGCCAGCCACATCTACGCTCTCAGTACCCAGAGCGGCTGTTGCCAATGGCAATGGTCACGGCAATGTAGCCAACGGACTCAGCAAAGTAGACATGAACCGATTATCCGAGGGATCCAAAATTTGCATCAAATCATAATTCGGAGTTATGATAAATACACCGACCGGGGGAAAGCTTAACGTTTTTATATTTTTTGCTTGATTGCATAGACCTCATCAAAAGGACTAGAGCAAGGGGATGTAAAGTAGCATGGTTTTTTAATGTTTTTTTTTTAATACGAATCACTTTTCTTGTAATGCCAACCGCGGTTTCATGCACACATTGCCCAATTCCGGCACACATGGTCTCGGCCTCTGAATTTCCATAAGCGGCGTAGAGCGTTCGGTTCCTAGTAGCCTAGAAGCAGTTTTGGGAGTCCGCTTACTACAAATCCGAGACACTGAGACCCGCCTTGCACGGTGGAGCGTTGGGTGCAAGGGATCCTTTAAGTGCACTACTTTTCGACACTTGAACTCTTGGGAAAATCCGCATTTTTTTACAAACTGCCCCAGAGTCTTGTTCTCCCGAAAACCGAGCATCCAAAGAGCGACTCTCCAGTTCTGACTTATACCCAGAGTGGCAACCCGTCTTGGGATAGATTTATACGAGCTTTCGACGAACCAGAGAACGATATTTTTTTCCGCGTCCAAACGGCTCTTGATGCGACCACAGACCGTCTTCACTTAGTTGATCGAATCAATCACAGCGCTTCGCAACCAAAATACCCCAAATCTTGAGGAGTCAACTATAATCCCTTGACTCTGGCGGTACCGTGATTTTATCGCAAAGTCCACGACCGATTGACAAACGACATGACCCAACAGGTCAAGACCGAAACTATGAGTTCCACATCAGATAATACGGTAGTAACCTCGACAAACGGAGACCCTAAACGAAACAAGGCGTGCGAGCATTGCAGGTCGCTCAAGGTACGGTGTATTACAAACCCAGAGGACCCGTCGCAACCGTGCGTGCGGTGCAAGAAGACCAAGCGGGAATGCGTGTTCCATGTTGGTCCGCGGAAACGAACGCGAAAAGCAGACAAGTAAGTAAAAGAATGATGACGATTTGGCAAGGGCCCCAGAAACTAGGTTAAGCGAATGACACAACATACGGCTACGGGATGAGTGGTGGAGTGGACCTTTAGAGTTTGGGGTGAGGCTTTAGCCGCGACGGTGCAACAATAGACGGCACGGAGGGCATGATAAGAACTGCGAGGGACTTCCTCTCGTACTGTCTTTATTGTGACGATAAAGCATTCATCTATTTCACTGGATATTCCATGGCATTTATACAAAAAAGCCCTCATTGCCTAGGCTGACTATCATGGGTTCCTCGTCGCCGTGGAACGCCCGGAAGCTAGTCGGCGCCGATGGAGGTTTTTTTTTTCCTTGCGCTCCTCGCCCCCGCCGAGAGCCCAGACTCTTCCGCCGCATCCCCATCACCACCAGCCGTGTGTGGCCCTTGCCAGATCTAAAGCTCTGAACTGATCAATAACTAACAAAATTTCTAGGGTAGCTGCTTTGGAGAAGAAGCTTGAATATCTTACAAATGCATTGCACAAAAAAGAGGAAGTGGCGAGTTTCGCTGGTACGGTTTCTCCAGAATGTGCAACGGAACCCCCGCAATCTGCTAATGGATATCCGCCTACGCAACAACTTCCACAAGAACAACAACCACTACAGAAATATAGCGAAAGTCCAACTAGTCATGGCGGAACCCCGTTGAGTAGCAGGCCGTCATTTCACAATCTAAGAAGTGGAGATACCAAGCATCCATCTCTGAACGGCACACCCGAAGAGTTTGTCGCAGCAAAGACAAGAACGTTTGAATCAGGATTTGACAGTGACAAGACTCGAGAGAGTATGTTGGCAATTTGGAGCAAACTGGCCGAGAAAAGCACGTTGCGACTCCATTTACTCGACTCAATGCCCGTTTCAAAGACGCCTCGTTACGAAAGCGATGTTGTTTCGCGCGGCGTGATATCAATTAAGGAAGCCGAAGAGCGATTTAAATTGTATCGCAAAATCTGTAACATGTTTCCAATGGTAGATCTTGAGGACGACATGACAGTTGAGAGACTGCGGCATGAGCTTCCGGCTCTGTTTTTATGCATCATGTCTGCTGCGTCGTTGGTGATGGAAGACCCAACCCGGTCGGAATCGTCGATGATATTATACAACTATGCATGCGAAACGGTGATATACGAGACCATGATGGTCGGGTCAAAGACGTTTGAGCTTTTGCAGTGCTTGGTGCTGTTGACGTTCTGGTACAACGAGCCTGAACTCTACCTCCATCAAAAGTCCCATCTGCTGGCCAATCTGGCTATATCGATAGCAGTTGACTTGGGAATCAATGGCGGCAGCGCAATCAGCAAGAATATGAGCAGGTATGAAAGCATTGTCCGTCCACAAGCCCTTGTCGACCCGCGTACGCTGGAGTGTAGGAAAATGTGGCTCTCTGTGTACTGCTCGGCATTGAACCTGTCCTTGGTCGTTCGCCGGCCCATGTGTGCGCTCTGGTCGCAGTATACGGAAGAGTGCTGCCGAATCATAGAATCACATCCTGACCTCACCCACGCTGAGAGGCAAGTAGCCACATTCGCCCGCATGTCGAAAGTGTTTGAGGACATTGGACAGGCCTTCCAAGAACGCGATGGCATCCCTACAGACGTGCACGACCCCAAGACAAGATATCTAATCACGCATTTCGAGAACCAGCTCGGCAATTTATTCGACTCGGTCACCGATCAGGCGGTGAGGACGCGCTTGGAGCCGTACGCTCATGCCATCAAGATCTATCTCCACCAGTCTGCGCTTTACGTGCCATTCGACCATACGATTGGCCGGTCTCCGTTCTCCGAGTTCAGTCTAGCTGTTGGCCGACTTAAATGTACCCCAGAGACGATAAGCTCCACGCTGCAGTGCTATGCGTCGAGTTTGAGCTACATTGAGTCGTTTCTACAGCAAGACGCCAACGTACAGCCCATCATGCCACTGTTTTCTTACACGAGACTGGTATTTGTCGCGGCGATTCTACTCAAGCTGCGTGCGTTGTATCTGACAAACACCGAGTTTGCAAAGACTGTCACGATAGAGCCGTCTTCACTCGAACGGCTTGAGGCGGTGCAAGATCGACTCAAGGAGATAACAGACAAGTATCCATTCTGCAACTCTGCCCCGACGTTCGACTTTGTACTGAAATTACTGCTATTCCATCATGACCGACAGCTGGCATGCTACTTTGAAGGAAGCAAGAATCTAGCCGAAAACTGTGCAACGAAGCAACCGACGACGACGGCATACGGACCACCGGATCGAAACCAGTACCTCGAAAAGCCAATGCAAGCCGAGCAGTTTCAGCAGCATCCTGGATCGCCGTTGGAGATACTGTCGTCGGTGGCTGAGGCTCAGACACCCACGTCGGTTCCTATGTGTGGTATGCCAGTGAACCAAAACCAGCAACTGCCTATGAACGGGGTCATGCCACAGAATCAAGTCATGTACACTCGACAGGGTATGCCTGGGGTATGCCAACAACCAGAGGTGGTCCAGCAGCCAATGAATGGGGAGAACGACACCGAGTATCCTTACTGGCTCATGGGTGAAGATTTCTGGAAAGACCTGGTTCCAAATGTGGAAGCGTTTACCGGTTATGATGTGATGTAAGGTGGAATTTAATGATAGGACAATTAATGTATAGTTGAAAATTTTGTAATTTATAAAGGTTTAATAGACGATAGAGTATATTAACATTCAAGCCGGGCTATGAGCCCTCAGTCCTCATAAACCCATAATTTTTACATGGCCAATCCAATTATCTCCAAACTAGTGCAGGAACATCCTGATCGTGGTCAGTGAGCATCCTCGTGATCGCATTTTCTGGAAAACAGCCAGTTTCGTGTAATAATTTGCTTGCATGCAAGGCCCATTGCCGAATTAGGACTAGCGTGTATTATCACGACCAAGATATGGGGCATCCATAGTTTCTGTACCACCACTTGACCACTATTTCACAAATATATAACCCACAAAATCCACATTTAGATTTTCTTTATAACTTCTACATACCGGGGACTTTGTCTCGCCTCCATGCAAATATTGATAGACTTCGAGGGCTCTGAGCAGCTCGCCATGATTGTACGTTTGAGAGCGCATAAAGACACTAACCATCAAGATCAGATCAAGCGACACCATTTTGGACATTAAACGACTGGTCTCGGCGCGGCATGGGGTGCCTGTGGACGAGCTTCTGGTGCGGTACGGGGCCAAAGTGTTGCCGAACGAGTCGAAACCGGTGAGAATGGGCGTACGTGAGGGATCCACATTGAGGGCATTCCACAAAGTACGCGGAGGCATGGTGGTGCTTGCTGTTGCTTCCAATATCCCAGAAACGATCTTTGTGAGCATGTCGAGGGACGGCCACTCGCGGCGTAGGTTAGTGCAGGTGCCGTTCGACGGGCAGACGACGGGGACGGGGCTCATACAGTACCTGAGTGCGTTGCAAGTGCACGAAGCAAGGCATTACCGTGTCATGTACCGGTCGCGGCCTGTAGATATGAGCTGTCCGCTGAGTATGCAGGGCGTCGCTGTCGGCGACATTTTGGAGCTCAAGTACGAGCTCATTGACCGAGCTCCTCGGGCAGTGACTTGACAGAGAATATTTCTATTGTTCATTAAGATAGTCATTACACCTAAGAATAATTACACTTTGCAGCACCGAAAATCACCCACAACACTAACCCACTAAATCGCACTTTTTTCTTCATATATAGACAAGATGTGCACCCTCTTTTTTCAATAATCTGGAGCCTGCAGACATGTGAAGAGTTGAGTGTACCATTGAAAAAAAAATACAATGCGGTTCATTTCATAACCCCACCCGACATGTGTATTCTTTTTCACCACAATTCGCAACCTAGCTTTTGTCGCTTTCGTGGGCCGTTTACCTCATCTTCGTCTGCAAACTCCACAAGGAGCTAACCGATCAAGAACTTCTCGGCCTTGTCGATCTCGCCCTTGGATCCGAGCCAAATACCAGTCTTCTCGTGGATCTCCTTGGGCATCAATTCGAGGATTCGCTTGCCTTCGTCATTGATAGCACGGCCGCCAGCCTGTTCCAAGATCATCGCCATTGGGAAGGCCTCGTACAGCAATCGCAGCTTGCCCTTCTTTGTGTTCTTATTGACTGGGTACGCGAATAGACCTCCGTAGAGAATGGTTCGGTGCACATCTGCTACCATTGAGCCAATGTATCGAGCAGAGTATGGCTTTTGAGACTTGTCAGCAGGGAACTTGACAGACTCAAAGTACTTCTTGGCACCTTCGCTCCAGGTGATAGTGTTACCCTCGTTGACAGAGTAAATACTTCGTTCGTTTGGAATCTTAAGGTTTGGATGGGTCAGGATGAATTCACCAAGGGAATTGTCCAAGGTGAACTCGTTGATACCGTTACCAGTGGTCAACACCAAGTTGGCCGATGCACCATACATGGTGTAACCAGCACAGACAAGCTGAGTACCTGGCTGCAAAACATCCTTTATCGAGCCCTCAGAGTCCTCTGCGAGCTTGTAAATACCAAAAATGGTACCGACCGAGACACCGGCATCAAGATTGGAGGAACCGTCGATCGGGTCGCACACAACCGCATATCGCCCTTTACCAGGGAAGACGATCAGATCGTCTTGTTCCTCGGAAACAACCAGCTTCACCTTGCCGGATGCCTTCATTGCATTGATGAAAATCTCGTCGCCAATCACATCCAACTTCTTCTGATCATCGCCAGTCTTGTTCGCAGTTCCGCTCAAGCCGAGCAAGTTGACCAAAGTGGCTCGTCGGATATTCAATGCGATAGACTTGAATGCCAGCTGCAGCGAGTTGAGCAGGATTGTGAAATCACCAGTCAACTTCTCGCCGTGCAGTGCAAGTTCGTTTTGAGACTGTAAAATGAACCGGGTCAGCGTGACAATGTCGGTCTCGACCTTGATCTGTTCTTCGCCCATTGTGAAATGTGTAGAGGAGAGAAAACTTTCGTAATGAAATATATAAGTAGGAGAGGGAGAGAAGAAGAAAGGGAAAATTAAAGAAATGCGGAACAGATGGGGGCTTTATATAACCACATCTTACAGAATCCGGTATTGCGGGGGGCAACCTGGAAACGGGTACAGGGTAAAGCGTGTCTCGCAAGCCGGAAAGTTCTCGTGGGGAGCCATTTCGCGGGCGCCGGTTCATTTTCGATCAGAAAGGGATCTTCTGGCTGGTGGGTGCGTGCGAGCCGCATGTGCCCGTCTCTCCCGCGAGGGCGTGACTAGCACTCACGGCCGGTGCTTCGGCTTAGTTGGATGTTTACAAATCGTGGTAATCACACTGCTGCTAGTTTCATAGGAGCCCCGTGCTTCGTTCCTGCGGTCTATTAAATGTCATGAATGGTTATTTAATCTTGGATTTCGAGATTCAAACATTGGCAAATTAGAGATCTGTTCGGAGCTTTACTGGATTGGTACATACCCGAAGCAACCACTAGGAAGTCTAGCAACTACCGCGCAATGTGGTCATCGAGTCTCTCGACACGAGGGAGGGCTTTTGGTCCATAGACTTGTAGTCGTGATACAGCATCGGGGCCGCGGTTTGACAGCCTCTCAGACATTACATCACTGTTCATGCAGCAACTCTGCTGACCACCATAAGTTGCCGAGTACACTTTTTATACGGAATAGGGATGCTACAATGACAATAAACTCTAAGATCGTCACGAGGTGGAATTTAGAATAATCCGGCGTAAGACATGGCAAGCCCAAGTTCAGGAATTGGTGTGGTGGTGGCCCCCCACTCTGTATGATTTCGAGGCTCACGGCTGTTGATACTGGCAAAATTACCGCATCAATGTGCTGGTATCTCGATGTTGTACCGGTAATTACCGGCAAGTGAAGATTTGAGAACTCACTGAATTGGAAAGGGTAGTAAAGTTGGAAATGACGTTAATTGCGCGGCAGATGGGGGTGTGTAGATTTCATTTGCAATTGTCTGAGTATTTAATAATTAAATCTTTATCGAAGCATTTAAATTTTTAATGACACACTTAAACCTAATATCGTGAATTTAATTCTTTAATATGGTTCATTTAAATTTAGTCTATTTAATTATTTATTGCGGTATATTTAAATTTGGTGCATTTAAAACACAAAGATAATGGATTAGATCAAGTTCTTTGGATTTAAGTAATGGACGATGATGATTTATATCACTAGGCTTTGAATTAAATGGGATCGGTAACAGAATTTTAATGGGAGTTTGGATTTAAATGTAGCCACATGATAATCGATAACACAATTAAGTCACAGCGCCTAATCATTTAAATACTTTTCCTTTTGGCAACTAAGGTGCACCGAGAGTGTTTAAATCATGTAGTCGTGCATTTAAAGCACCAGCACGCTACACATTTCTAGAACAAGGCGTATTTGAATATATTTAAATCCACAAAGTCGAGTATTTAAAAGTATCACTCAAAAATACTAAAATACAGCCAAAAAATACATACCAGTATCTCGCATCCATCCAGTACAGTACTGCTCTCTCCGCGTGGTGCATCTCATTGTGCATGCGTTCCCCACATTCCGAATCTCAGGATCCTGGTGTTCACTGTGGTGCACTTGTCATGCACTATGCACCTCCTTGTGCGAATTCGAGAAACAGCTGCTGATACTAAGCAGCCACCACTTGTGGCCTTGATTTAATATCACTAAATACTAAAATAAAAATATGGTGTGATTTTCAAATCATCATTAACCAAACTCTCGCGACGCGCGTGCACTACCTTTTTGGATTTCTTTGTGCCACTGGGTTTTAAAACATCGTCAACCATTTTTACTAACATCAACAAAAAAACATCGCTAGATCAACATGTCGCTGGAAGCTGCGCTAGAGGAGGAACGACTAGGGGTGATGAAGATTCTAGAGGAGCAGGAAAGGAAGAAGAAGGAAAAGCGGGCAAACGCTCATCATAAACGTAGCACTTCAGATGGCGGCCATCAACAGCAGCCGCGACGACCAGTGTCATTACTGTTAAACGAAGAACCATTGGACTTGGACGACCCTCCAAGCGAAAAGCAGCGATCAAATTCTGCAGTCGGACATACGAGTCTTGTACTTTCACCTCCCGTTTCACCAACGATGACCAAGAGCATGCTCAGTCCCCGCGAAGACCCTACAGATCCGTTGGCCAGCCCAGACTCTTATTATTACAAGGCGGAACAACTACGACCCCGGCTGAGATCCCCTTCACCTCGGAAATCTGGAGGAGGACGGTCATTGTCGAGCTATGCTATAATGGATAGAAAAAAGGCACCCCATACGAACAACAAGAGTGCAGCAGTCACTGACGAGGAATTGAGTAAACAGTTTCGTCATGCATATCGACGGCTGAGCGCGACACATTTATCAAAAGCCGATGGCGCATTGGGAGAATTGTATAAAGAGAAGCGACTACAGAAGGACTACGATGAAGAATCTGGATCTAGTGACGATGACGATACTGACTACGACGAAGATGATGAGGAAGACAGTGACGAGCCTGCCAGCGCCGCCGCCTCGACGAGCTCCCAAGATCCATTCATTAGTGCGCGTTCTTCCTTGATCATGGACGATGCAAATGTCTTGCTCAAAAATAGCAATGTACCCAAAAGCGAATCGCCACAGAATGTCCAGCGGCTCAAGTACAAGTCCTTGCTAGAAGTGGATCCTGCCGCAGCGGCATCAGCCGCGGAGTACGCGGCGCACAAGCGACGCATTATACACCCAAATACCGCATTCGAAGCTGACGATAATGGCACACAAAGTTCTATTGCATACACCTCAGATCATGAAGAGCTGCAGGATGCAAGGAAGGCAGCTGAAATGACGCCACAGATCAGCCCCATCCATTCCAACTTGACTACTAAGCGCGCGGTGAGATCAATGAGAAGAGGAGATTTACCAGCATTGAGCGATCCTGCTACGCCGAGACAAAAGTCATATGTGATCTCAACCGACTTGTCACCTGAAGCGACGCATGCATTGGAATGGACAATTGGTACTGTCATTCGTGACGGTAATGTCTTGTATGTGTTGTGCGCATTCGAAGACGACCCGCAAGCACAAGCCAGCGATCAAGAAGAAGAGCGATTGCAAGCTCTTGAAAAGATGACCAAGCAAGTTTCCAAGCTACTTCAAAAGACACGACTGCAAGTGCATGTTATACTTGAAGCAATTCATTGCAAGACGCCCAAACATATGCTGGTGGAGATTATAGATTACGTTTCTCCCACGCTGGTGATCCTAGGATCGCGAGGACGGTCTGCACTCAAAGGTGTGCTTCTTGGTTCATTTTCCAATTACATAGTTGAACGGAGCAGTGTTCCTGTGATGGTTGCTCGGCGCAAGTTGCAAAAGACCAAGCACAAGGACTTGAATGTGCGTCTTGCTAACAATCTCCGGCCAAGGGGCACCGGATTTGCTGGAGTCAAGATTGATTAGAAAAAAAAATAAGTTGCGTTTAGCTTTTATAGTATGAACAAGCAAAAATGCCAAGGGTAATAAATACACAGTTGTCGTTTCATTCTTATTGGTCGTTATGGTGGTTAGCAGGTGGTCTTTATATATATCTCTCTCTCTTCAGTTCTTCCTCTTTTTGTTGTTTCCCTCCTTCTTCTCCGGCTTTACAGTGCTTTTGTACAGATCCGACAATAAATTATTCATCCGCGTAGTAGGATTGACAACAGCCTTTGTGCCCGAACTCCATCCGCCAGTCTGTTTGAACGTCGCTAAAAATCGTTAGTTTTCATTCAAGTTCCCCATAGACGTACTTCCAGATTGCAGGGCCTGGTTATAGTTCTTTTGCAGGAGCTCGAATGCGTCCTTGTCGTTGAACCCATTCACCGGTGTATGCTGCACATTATTCAGTTGCTGTTGCCTGGCACCCGAACGTTGCTGCTGCTGCGATGACATTCTTAGTCGAGGAAGTGTAATAATGTCCCTGGTAGGTTCCAATTAATGGGCTTGTTGGTGGGTGTGGTGGTGATGGGGGCAGGGTCGGGGCCGTGATCAAAGTTACGCTGAGAAGCCGCAAAAAGAGCGGCACCCGCCAAAGGTAAATGAAGAAGACTCTCTGATATACACAGTGTATGATGTCATTTTTCTCGTTAATACAGAAGTAGAATTTTCAGTTAAAAATATTCAAAACCAAGACTTGACAGAATTCGTCTGCAATCGGAATAAGCTTCGTATTGTTCATATGAAACCGCCGAGAACCCCCGTGGTGCAAAGTTTCATCTTGCGTTGTTAACTTTGTGCTAAAATTTTCAAAAAAGCAAGAGATGCTCTAGAAAGAAGAATGCAAATGTTTGGAATCTGGAAAATGTATCGCCCCCCACTCGCGTGTTTTCTTTCTGTGTTGTTCAGGGCGTTCATGTACGGCTGGACCATCTGAACCAAAGAAATCCTCCTCATTGGTGGTTTTACAGGCATCCAGATTTAGACTACGACGGCGGTGATTATCAAACATTTTAGCACTTGACGCTGCAGAATGCAGAATTGATTTTTTCGGATGTGGGTCCACATGGCAACCTACACGGTACCAAATATAACATTTCGACTACCGGTACAAAGTATTTTAGCTTCCGACCATTAATCTTTTTTACTTGGCGCCGAAATTTCAATATAGTTATAGTTGATATTTTTAAAAAAAAAAAACTTCAACGCATGACATGAAATCGCCGTCATGTGCATGGTACAGTGTATCAGATTTGCGCGGTTGCCGTTTGCCGTGCAGGAGATTTCTATCGAGATGATCTCCAATTTTTTTCAGGGGGGTCCGTCGGACGACGATGGTACCGGTACCGCCCCAAAATGCTTCTACACCCGCAATATGAGTTTTTGTAATGCTGTTTGATTAAAATGCCCAAATGGATGAAAAAATGATAACTAATTAACAAAATAAAAGATTATAAAACAAAATGAACAATGAGGTAAGGGGGATGGGGGGTATGATAGATTTTGAGTTTTTTTACATGATAATTTCAGGCTTTTCAACATTGCCAGCAATGGTCTTGTGTGGTAGTACACGACCACCGTTCACGTAAACCTCGTCCTTGATCTCGACATCGTCACCAAGGACAGAGACGTTCTCAACTCGAGCCCATCGGCCGACAGTAGAGTTCCATCCAACAATGGAGTTCTTGACGTAGGCGTGTGGCTTGATGTTAGAGTTTGAAAGCACCACGGATCGAGACAATCGGGCACCAGCGCCGACAGTAACGTTTGGACCAATGACAACGTTTGGACCAATCTTGGCATCTGGATCAATCTTGGCGGTAGGATCAATCAAGACATTGCCGCCGTGCACAAATGGCTCCGAAGATGGGGTGAGCAATTCAGACTGCTTCTTGGCCAACGAGGTCAAGTAGAGGCAGGTACCAGACAAAAAGTCCTTTGGCTGACCAACGTCCATCCAGTAGCCCTCCAAATCAAACGAGTGGAGAGTACCCTTGTCGGCCAAGGCAGGGAAGGTCTCCTTCTCAATAGATGTAGGTCGGAGATCAATCAAGTCAATGACAGATGGGTTGAGAATGTAGATACCAGCGTTGATTCGGTTGCCGACAAACTCGACAGGCTTCTCAACAAATCGGTCAATCTGGGAAGAGCCAGACTTGTGGACAATGACACCATACTTGGATGGCTCATCAACCTTGGTAGCGACAATGGTACCCTCACCGCCGTGGGCCTTGTGGAACTTGGCGAGCTCGGCGAATGGGTAGTCGCAAATGATATCAGAGTTGAGCACAAAGAATGGAGTATCGTCCTTAGCAAGAACTTCCTCGGCAAGCTTCAATGGACCGGCAGTGCCCAATGGCTCAGACTCTACAGAGAAGGTGATCTTAATGCCAAACTCCTCCTCGTACTTCTTCAAAGTAGCAACCATGACTTCTGGTCGGTAGTTGACTGCAAGGACAATATCCTTGACACCGGCAGCGGCGAGAGACTCAACCTGGTGAAGAATCATTGGCTTGTTACCAAACTCAACCAAAGGCTTTGGCCAGGTGAGGGTAAGAGGTCGTAGACGAGTGCCGAAGCCACCAACAAGAATCAATCCTTTCATTGTAGTAGTAGTTTTTTTGGGGGTTGTGGATGTTGTCGAGATAGAAGATGCGATTAGGGGCGATGGAAGGTTTGGTTTCCGGGGAAGAATTGAATAAATAATAATAATAAAACGAGCGACTTGGACTGGATCCGCGAATTAAACAACCGAAGCTTTGGCGTTCAAGGAATCAAGAAAAGGGGCAAGTGAAAAAAAAAGGGAAAACCAGGGGGGTTTTATGTGATGGTTAAGAGTGAGTGGGAAAAAAGGGGACAGGCAGATTCTTTGTGTGTGTCGCGAACGTTAAAAATAGGGGAAAAAGAGCGTACGTGGCAGCCTTGTATGGCTGCTGCTTTTTTCTTCACTATGAGCCTGCGCACGCGCTCTCTCTCACTCTCTCACTATGGTGAAATGAAACACAGGGGGGACATTTAATTTTTTTTTTCGGTTTTTATTCTTATTTATGATATACTTACAGTACAATAGAGCCATGTGATATAGAAGTTACGGTTAATAACATGTAAAACAAGATTTGTTACATTTGAAATAATGTTATATCCGTGTATAGAGTTTTGTTGGAAAATTTTAAACAGTACAGTTGCGCAGACATATAAGAATGGCTGGGCGCAGATGCGGCTGCATTCGAGCAGCGAGTTTTTCCGTAAGAAGCAATTTTACAGTTGTGCTAGAAATGCAAATTACCCGGACAGGAAATCTTAAACTCCCCCTCCCCCCTTTTCGCACATACTTCCCCCTTCACCCAATTAGGAAGTTGCATCACACTTTGATTTAAAATTATATGGCATTGATAATATGCCAAACGAATTTAACAATTTATTAATACACTCAACGTTGCAGTGCAGGAAAAATATCGTTCGTGTTTTCCCCACACTCATCTCCCATCACGCCTACCGCCTGCCGCCGCGCCATCACCTTATAATTTTGCGCTCTACTCCATCCATATAGTTCCGCTCTCTGTCTCTTTTTAGTCTTTTCTTACTCCACACTCTTTACTTCCCCTAGGTAAAAATCTGTTTCTTCTTATCCCCTTAACACAGTTACATGCCCTCGTACGATAACCTAGCAGGCATCTACTTCGACAGCCAACGCCAGATCCTGCCCTTCACTGCAGATAATCCCGCCACTGCCGCAAGCTCCTACGCTGCCGCAAGTTACAAGCACCATGTCCCCCAGTACAAGTACCACCGCTCAAAGTCCGTCTCCCTGTCTAGAGTAGGCTCCAGTGCGAATATGCACTCGGGCCTGCTCTGGGACTCGTTCCATTCCTCGTCAAACCTGGACATTCCTAGCATTGGCGAAGAACAGTTTGCCTCGTCGCACTACACGCACTTTTCGCAACGGCCGCCAACGGTGGCTTTGAACACGCTTCCGCCCGAGATTCTCACCCATATTTTGCAGCAAGTGCTGATCAGCAGCGACTCTGCCAATTACGAATACCACGATCTGACTAGGAACTTTGCGCGACTACTCACCACCTGCTACTCGTTTTATGACGTGGGGGTGCCAATCCTATACCGCCATGTCGCGTTTCCGCATTCTAGATCTTTTGACACGTTTAGAAAGTCAATCCAAGAAACGGGCTACGGCAATCTCGTCAAAGTGTTGGACTTTTCTGCCTTCACTTCAGTAGGGCTTGGCAGAAGCGCCAAGATGAATTCGGAAATCCAAATGGTCACATCAACAACAATTGTCAAGGCATTGGAGCTATGCCCCCGTCTCAAGGAGTGTCTGTTTGCCGAGTCGGTCGACATGGATATCGACACTAGAGTCCTTGATCAGCTGGCTGCACTACCTTATTTGGATGCAATTGATTTTTGTGGCTCCACTTCGAGCTCGCCAACTGGGTTTACAAATTCTCTTCTTGGATCCCAATTGGTACTCTGCAACGATCCTATTTACAACCTGACTAGATTCTCCTTTCATGGGTGTACAGTTGTTCCATCTGCCGTGTATAGCAAAATCTTGCCCAAGCTGTGTAATGTGACCCGCCTGGACCTTACCCACACCCAAGTTACCCCACAAGCGCTGCTGTCCTTACCGGCATCGGCCAAACTAACCCACTTGTCGCTCTCGCGATGTGTTCAGCTTACTTCAAATGGGCTGGTGAATTTCCTGGCGCTCCACCCGGCTACCAGATACCTTGAATGGCTGAATCTCATGTTTGAATCGACTAAACCAGTCCCACTCAACCCTAAAGACTTTGATACAATCCTCGAATACCTCCCTCCATTGACCTACCTCAACTTGCATGGTCTTCCTGTTAAAAAACGGCATTTGAAACACTTGGTTGGTATGGACCTCGAGGCGCTCTCTCTAGGATATGCCGACATTGAATTGGCCATTCTCAAGGACTTTTTGCCGCGGCTACCAAAGTTGAAATACTTGGACCTGACAGGAAATCCATATGTGAATATCTGGACGATTCAGGACTCCCCATCCATTCTCAACTTCAACCCTCAAGTGGACATTTTCGAATTCTCGTCCGATTTTGTGTACAAGCTGAGGGGAGTCGAAATCGCCGGGTTCTGGAAAGATCCTGGACGGGCACGACGAGGATGGATTTATCGAAAGCGCATCAATGAGCAAAAAGGCGAGTCTGCACCAACACCGCTTTCTGCTACGACCCGTGGCTTTTCGTTTTCCGCGTTGGCTCAAGACCGAATGAAGTCCAACTTTCTTGCTCAGCGATCTGTCTCTGGCACGATGACACCAAAATCCGCTCTACTTGCATCTACCGTTGCCGCCGCCGATGTACCACCACCTATTGGCCAAGAGCCAAGCTGGGGACTAGTCTCTCGCAAAATCAACATGTGTGACATTGGCATTGGTGGAAACATGACCTACGAGGCATGTAAAGAGCGGGGCATTTATTTATATTATGGCTTTCATATTTAACGACTAATCAAAAACACGACCTCCTTTTTTTATGAACTTCTTTTTTTTTCTTGTACGTATTGTTTAATGAAATTTTTCTTTGCATTCGATCGATCTTTTACACCACATTCCCGTTTCAGCCGCATTGTGGGGTGTACAAGTAAAGCAGGGGGATTGGTAGATCAGAACGCTAACAAGCACACTAGAGAATCCACTAGATCCAATCAACGAGCACATGCTCCAAATTAGTGCTATAGTTCATGCCGATCCAACCATGTGCTTCTACTGAGTGGTGAAGAAGCTGTACAAAAAATCTATATGGAAATATCACCTTTCAACGACACATTGCTGCCGCCGCACACCACCACTACCACTGTATCGCCAGCCTTCAACCCGGCCCGCTCTCTCAAATGCTGCTCAAACACAATTGCCAGCGATGCGCCGCATGCCGGCTCCACCAGCTGGTTGTGTGCGCCCAGGTATTTTAGACACGCAGCTTTGGCCTCGTCGTCCGTAGCCAGGATCGGAGTTACCCGATGCTTATTTGCCATTGCCCACCTGAACGACTCGCTCGACGCGTAAGGTGCACCAAGACTTTTGGCAATAGTGTCAATGCTATCGAGCGTCACGGGTTTCCCTGCTTCAACGCTCTTGAACAACGCCGCCGCACCGGGCACTTCCACCGGCAGCAGCCTCACGTTGCTCCAGCCCAGCTCATCGACACCTTTAGTGATGCCGTTGAACAGACCGCCGCCACCTACGCTGCAGATGATATGATCAGGCTCGGCGCCGAGCTGCTCTTCGAGCTCCAGTGCCAGTGTGCGGTGTCCCTCCCATACCAGCGGGTCGTCGAACGGGTGGCAGTACACAGTCTCCACCCCGTCTTTACTCCCTTCTTGCTCCATCAATTCCCGTAGATGCGTGTCGGCGTCGAACCATGTTTTGCCGTGCTTGATCAGCTTGGCTCCCGTCTGCTCGATGCGGCGGGCCATGCCTGCGTCGGTGCCCAATGGCACCACCACTGTGCATGGCACCCGGTAAGTCGCCGCAGCGACTGCTGCTGCTAGTCCCGCATTGCCTCCAGAACTGCTGTATACCTGTACTGGTCCAGTTGCGGTGAGGAGCTTGGTGCGGATGAGATGGCCAATTCCGCGGGACTTGAACGAGCCGGAGGGTTGGGTGTTTTCGAGCTTGAGGTACACTTGCAAGCCGGTTTGTTCAGAGAGCTCGAAGCTCTTGATGAGCGGCGTTTTCGAGTATGGATCTGGTAAATGGCGCTCTCCAGAGGATTCTAATGTCATGGTTGTAGGTGATGTGTTGGTGCCGTCGTCGGTGAGAGATGATCCGCATTTTATTCAGAGTGCGGAACCCGCTGCCCGCCGCATGTGTAATCAATCGGTTGTCGCCACATTCTATGCGGCTTGTTGGAACTTAATTCGAACATGTATTACATATTCATGCTATATTACCGTCTCATATCACAGCAATATTGATAAAATTTTTTTTGTATCTCCATAATGTAGATATTCTCGCAATTGAAAAATCCCCATACGGTCATAGACGTATTTGTCTGCATTAAATCGGATCATTGGATGAACCTTCTAGATTCCAATCATCTTAGGAGAAGCTTCTGCTGAATATTTTACTTGCAGATTATACACCGAAAAGCAACCCGTACGAACCTTGCGAACACGTCGAGCCCGCAAAGCCTCACGCATGCTACGAACCTTCCTCATGTAGACCCAGTATTGGAGGCAAAAATCTCGATTACGTCAATTCAACATATCCATTGCACCGAATTAGGACAAGCCTCAATCTGAATTGTGAAAATCAGACCCGTGTTGTGACTAGGTGCTTATCTTTTCATCATCCGTGAACCTCGAAACGAAACATGCTGCAATCGCTACAAGGTTGTACCCCACGAGTATAATCCTCCATCCATTACTAAAATGACAGCCTCATCCAGCAATTCAAACGAATCATATGATGTAAAACTATCCAATCACCCCGTGTCAGCCTCGGACGACCCTGAGTAACATGTACGCGCCGCACGACGGCAGCCTCGGGAATCTCCGCATCGCTTCACCTAATCCTCCCCCACACTTTCCTGATCTACCACCAGCGACACAGCATCATCGATAGGTGTATCCTGAACAACTATATAAACACCAGCCTCCCTCCTCCTAAAATGCCATCTTCTTCTTCCAACTCCAATTCTAGCAATCAAACCCCACCAGAAATGAGACTACGACCAGCGCTTTTCATCTGCGACATTCAGGAGCGGTTCCGATCCCACATCTTCGGCTTCGACCAAGTCATCACCACGTACGTTTTTTGTGAACTCCATCATTGCTAACACTTCTAGCGCTGGCAGGTTACTTAAGGCGGCTCAGATCTTGAAGATGCCCACATACGTCACGACCCAGTCACGGAGCAAGCTCGGCAACACCGTCAGCGAGCTCGACATTTCGCGAGCAGTGCTCAATTGCGACAAGACCAAGTTCAGCATGCTGTGCCCTGAAGTAGCACAGAAGCTGCCTCCAGGTATGCCCGTAGCGATTGTCGGCATCGAGGCCCATGTCTGTGTGATGCAAACGACTCTGGATTTGTTGAAGAAGGGCCACGAGGTGTACCTTGTCGCAGACGGCATTTCGAGTGCAAATCCGGAGGAGAAATCGATTGCATTGAGACGGCTGCAGAACCAGGGTGCGTATGTGACCACGAGCGAGAGTTTTTTGTTTGAAGTCATGGGCGATGCCGGAATTGACGAGTTCAAACAGGTGTCGTCGTTGGTCAAGAACGAGAAGGGAAACATTAAAAGCTCGTTGGAGATTCTTGCCTCCAAGCTATAGGTCTTTTTTTGTATCGTTTATATTTATCACACAAAAAAAAATTGCATTCATGTTTGTTGAATCTACATTTCCATATCAAGCCAACTTTTCCAAGAGCCCTTCCCTCTGCGGCTTACTCATTCCTCAGCTATATACACACACCCAACTCTCAAAAATCATGCCATTCTCGATCGTAAAAGCTCAGAGTCCTTGCCGAAAATCTCTGCAAAATCCAATTCAACATCAGTCGACCGGTCGTAGCCGAGTTTATCCGCATGCTCCAACGCCGCCAGCAGCTGCTCATCGCCAAACTGCCCTGGCTTGCGATGCTCCATTGCCGGCTCCTTGTCAAACGCAATCCTCGCAGTGTCGATGACCATATTGGCAGTCATGCCCCACAAATTGTTCCACCCGTTTTCGCCCACTTCCTTCTGCTTCCTGATCGTTCTGAACCAGTGCTGGTTCCACCTCAGCCCGCCCCAATTCACCTCCTTGCCCTTGTACCACCCGGCGGGCTTGTCCTCCAAGAACCTGCTCAGCGGCGCACTGAACACTTCACGCACCTCGGGGCTCGGCTTGCCCATATGCAGAATCGTGGGCAGGTCGGTGAGATGGTCACGGCCCGGGGTATTGTCGCTGAGAAACGCCACAGACGGGCGCACCGCTAACAGGTTTCTCGACAAGTACGCCGGCAATGTCGTCAAGTGCTCTAGTGTGTACCCCTTTTGAGCCAAAACGTCCGTGTCGCTGGGCAGGCCGATTTCTTCCTCCGTCTCCCGTCGCGCCGCCTGGTACGGGGTCTCGTCGACATTGTCCACTTTCCCGCCTGGCAATGCCGCATGGCCGGCAAACGAGGTCATGTCTGTGGACCGCATTGTAAGAATCGACGAAAGGTCGCCGTATTTGTTCCCGTACAAGATTACCAGCACGCCAGCCCGTCTCGTCCACGGAAGCTGATCCCACACTGACGGTTTTACTGGGAACGCCCGGAGTCTTGCCAATGCTTTAATTGATGCTTGGTTCATGCTTTTCGATGTGTGGATACTTGGTCGTGAATAAAAAAAAATAAATAAGATCCCACTTGTTGCTGATGATGTCGGCGGCGGGAAGTGGTGTGATGATGATGATGATGTACACAACCGAAAGTCCAAGAGCGGCAGCCGCAGAACAAGGAGAGCAGCCAAACAACAAATTTTAAGTTCCGAGGAACGGCGCGTTGATGGCATCTTTAAAGGCCTTTGCACGTACCGGACCCCATCCAATGATATTTTCAAGCAAGTTATTCTTGTCCTCGCATTGCAATATGGCGTTGCGCAATGACCCGTAACTGCTCACAAGGGTCGCGGCGTTGTTCTTCGTAAGCTCCCGCACACTCGTTACGGTATCAACGAGTTGGTCTTCATACGCAGTCTTCACTTGGCCCATAATCGCTCTGGGCTGTACGGTATCTTGCATTTTCAAAAACTTCAACACTCGCGCAGCGTCTTCGTAGTTCCACACAACGTACAATGTCAAGTTCTGGTACAGCGCCAACTTGGTCAACTCCTGCACAGACGTGTCCACGCCGCTATCGTCTTCTTCAATAAGCAGCATCAAAATTCGCAGCTCAAAGTCTTTACCAAGGCTGCTGATCCGCCCAAGGATATACTCGGGCCGCACACGGTGGTATTTGAGTTGCAAGAACAGCACACACGTCGTGGGGCCCGTGACAAAGTCCGGCACAATCGCCTCAATAGTTCCGGGCATGCGCAAATACTCCATCAGCGGATTCTTCTGTTGCCGTTTATTGATGATGATTCTCGAATTGCCCTCTCGCCGTGCTGCAGTATTCGGCTCAGTAGGGGTCTTTGAGTTCGTAGCAGATGAACTTGCCGCAGGTGTCGGCTCTGCACTGACAGGTTCAACAGCCGGTGCGGGCCGCTTGTTTGTAGAAGTCGAGGAACTACCAGCTGCTGCATCGTGCAGGGCGTCGGCCCCGGCGAGAATGCCTGCTAGTCGTTCCGCATCCATGGCCTACGAGAGGAACAAAGTCGACTCAAGAAGTGGCAAACCGGAACCTCGCGAAATGGGCGCGCCTCGCGTGCAAAACGCGACTCAAATGTGCGGCTCATATGTGTACAAAATATTTTCAAGTGCAAAAAAGTATTCATTAAGGAGAAAAATCTTAAAACCATAAAAATAAAAAAATATATGCTGGAACAGTACGTCCTATTTTACTCGTCAGACTCCAACTCAGTGAGGTCAATTTCGTCATCGTCCACTCGCTGGAGGAATGGCCGAATCTTGGTGTCATGATAAGGAGCCTTGGTGTTTCGGTGTGGGTTTCGGCGTGTGACTTTCTCAAAGTAGTTCTTGTATACATTACCGTCATAATTGCCGATAGGAGAGTTGATGAAAAAGTCAGAAAGACCAAACGAATCAGTGATACCAATAGCATTCGCTCGTACCGCCTTGTTCAAATCGTTGATAAAAGTGGTAATCTTCTCAATATCGCCGGCATTGAGGTAGCCTGAGCTCAAGAACGATGCAGCATCATTCTCAATCGACCAGAGACCAAACAATACAGCAAGCTCGTGGAGCACTGGCTTGACAGAGTCAGCAGCTTCAGTATCAATGGACTGGAAGAACGCTCGGATCAAGAAGAGTCGAGTGTGAATTCGTGCAGTCTCGAATCGCTGCTGGGAAAGCTCCTCGAATGCCTGAGTCTGGTTGAGACCCTTGTTCTCGATCAAATCCACATACAGGTCGACAGCAGCGTTGATAGCTCGAGCGGACGCAGCCTCCCATGCCTCAACCAAAACACTTGGCTCCCGAATATCTCGTCCATTCAGCTTGGTGTGGGCAAGTTCGTTGGATCGCTTAATATATGAAAATGCTTCACCGACAGGTTGACCCTTACGAGCAGCTAGGCCCGAAAGAATGAGTGCACGACCAGTAGACAAAGTCAAAATGTTGTTGTCGCCTTCCCAAGTGCACTGAACAACCCAGTCATTGTAACCTTGTCCAAAGCCATTGTAGCCAGAGTAACCGTGTCCACCACATGCCTGTCGAGACTGATCAATAATCTCGGCAGTTGCCCAAGTAGAGAAGGCCTTCAGTCCCGCAGAAATCTGGAAAAGCTCCTTAGAATCTTCAATAGCAGATTGCATAGCAACCTTGTCCTTAGGATCCGTCTTCTCAAGCTTCTTGATGGTCTTGTTGTAAAACTTGTTCAGCTCGTCAGCGCCGGCACGCATGGCGAATGTGTACGCCAACCTAGGGATCAATCGACGCTGATGGTAGGTGTAATCCAACAATCTAGTCTCTGGCTGTCCTGGTGTGCTAGAGAACTGACGTCGAATGGCAGCGTATCGGATTGCGATGGTCAAGAATCGCTGAGAGACCATGACGGAGTCGTTGACCATCATAACTCGACCGCCAATCAGGGCACCGTAACTGAGCTGGTTGAGAGGTGGCTCAGTAACATTGCCTTCTCGATCCACCTTGGAGTATCGCATAAGCATAAACTGTCGTGGAATTCGCACATTGTTGAACTGAATCCAACCGTTATCGATACCGTCTCGGCCCATCTTCTTGCCAATGTCACCGATAGCCACACCAGGCTTGAGCGAGTGGTCATCTGTGTTTCGCAATGGCACAACAAACATCTTAACGCCGTGGTCCTTACCATTGACCTTGAGTCGAGCATACACCACAGCGTGATTGGCACTGTGCGCAGCACCGCCAATCCACCACTTGGTAGCGGCAATGTTTGGGGTGTTGATGATAAACTCATCAGTAGCCTTATCAAAAGTGGCAGTCGTCTCGAGACCAGCGACATTAGAGCCGTGACCCATCTCGGTCATAGCGAAGCAACCAAAGAAGTTCTTGAGTTCGGCCGAACCTTTCTGCACCCAGTACATCAACTGGTCGTCGGTACCAGATCCTCGCAGAGAACCAAAGAACAAACCGAAATGAACACCAGCTCGAGTACCAGTAGCAGCATCAGCCAGATTGATAACGGCGAATCGTCGCTGGCTTTCCTGCTCATCTGGGTTGGCCAAGATCATCTTTGTGATCGCGCCGACTCGCTCAAAAGTGAGCTCACGCTGTTGCTGGTAGGTCAAATCGTACTGGTCGTCATTCTGGAAGATAGGATCCCGCTCAATCGAAAGCATGATCTGCTCATTGAGCTCCGTCTGCTTCTTACCGCCATAGAAGTAGTAAGTGAGGTCTCTGATAGGAAAGTTTGTGCTAGCTCGTTCCTGAGCCAGAAGCGCTGGCGGCTCTGTGAATGTGTTGAGAGTCGGCTGATTCGACATTTGTGTGTATATATGTACAGTTCAGTCTTTTGATGTTTGATGTATACTGCCGAAGAAGGGAATTACTCAGGAGACGCGGGGGGATAGAGTATATTTATAAGAGAGAGAGTGAGATCAACAAGCTCAACCGCACAAGACAGAATAGTAAATCACAAGCGGAGGATTATGCCGAGGCACATCTCCCCCACAAGAGAAAACGGGAGCGGCGCGCCGCGTGCCACGCGCTTCCATACAAGTTCACCTTGTTAGGGGCGCTCACATCACATGCGCCAACAGGTTGTGAGCCTAAACTGGGTCGGTTTCGGTGCGCTGAAAAATGTTGAATTTGAGTTTCCATGGGGCCCGGCAGCTCTGTGTGTATGAACGTCATATGCCTCTGGGTGATCCGGGGAAGCCCATCTCCTGTCTATCATCTTCACTCCATGCCCCCACTCGCGCCTGACTATCAGATGTTCTCAAACCTTATGGAGAAACTCTAAGCGTGCAGAATTGCTCTTTTTCACATTCTAGTTTTATAATTAATTGGCAAAGCTGAAACGCAGACTTCGACCTCTTGGCTACTAATGGCAACTATCTATTTTGTTAAGCATATGACAGATTCGTTATCCGCACAGCTCGCGGGGACGGCGGAGCTGGAATTGGCACGAATGATTGTGTCGGTGCAGGGGGCGGCGTAAAGACAAACTGATTTGGCGTAGGTGGTAACTGTGGAGGATACACTATTGGAATGTCTGCAGCACCGACCATACCGGGGCTTGGCCCGTGGATGGGCTGATTGACAGCATTAAAGCCGCCGGTGAATTGTGCAGATGCTGGTGAATTTGTTGACTTAGATTCTGCAGGCACCATTGGGCCGTTCGGTTTCGGCACCTCGCTCTGGCTCGAAGATTGAGTTTTCGTGTCTTGAGCCTTCAGGGATTGGTTTGATCCAGAATTCTGTTGGTAACTCAAATTCAAGTTACTCCTCACTTCCCTTAGCCGATCTCGCAGGCCAAAGGAAGGCTGTTGGAAAGTGCTCAGCCGCGCCGCCAACGCATCTCGTCGTCGTACCCTTTCGCCGTTATCCCCTGAGCTGGTAGAATTGTCGTTAGTGTTCCACCAGGTCCCCACCACAGGCAATACTGTCAAGGTGTTTCGCACTTGAGATCTCACAGCCGCAGATCGCGATGGTAGAGGCGGCTGGCCAGGTTCTGGACGGGAGTGCCAGATGAACAAAGGATCAAGCATATCCCTCAATCTTGCCGGTGGGTCGACTTTATGATTCATTGGATCCTCACCGTCACAGCCGCAGTCGTCTTCGGTACGCACAGGCGCCGCATCTGCTCGGCGCTCTGGATAGTTGTCTTCAGACCGAAACAGACTGGATAATCGATTTGCAATAGTCCCGATAGGCATTTAAGTTCTTATGAATAGTTTTCTTGTCTTGATCGATGTTGTAGGTGATAGCTGGAGATGTTATGAGCAAACGCTGAGAGAGATTGTGTGTGTGATGGCAAGTGGGTTAGTTAAACCGTTTCCCGCGCGAAATTAAACGTCTATGAACCTTCCAACGGAAATCTTGCTCTACATATTCGATGAGTTGAATCTACGAGATATATGCAGTTTGCGACTGGTGAGTAGTCGCTGGCGAGCAAACCAGTCTATTGTCAGCCGGTGATATTACTGCGAGATCCATTGTAATATGACTCGAGCTTGATCACTCGGAAAATGGAAGGCGATGACTCCAATGGGAAAGCCCTGGTGTTCGCCATAAAGACAGAAACTTCTTGGAATTATGTTCCGACTGAGAAGCCAAAATGCGAGTTAATGGACTTGCCTGACTGGCATTCCGGGAATGATAGAAACACGTACATCAGCTATCCCCGTTTCTCAATGAAGCGAGAATTAGTTCTAGAAGATTCCTGGGGGAAAAAATAGCCATCACTTTCGGTCGTGATGTCCCGACACTTATAAGAACCTGCAACCTGACTGGGGCAAAGGTCCACGATTTCCAGCTTCCAGACGAGCGCTGGCCGATAAATTTCAAGTACACCGAGAACCATTTGCTCATCATTGTGACGGAATACTTTGTCATTTGGTACAAATTCTCATCAGATGGCGTAGAACGTAGTGAAAACTTGAGTGCAGATGTTGAAGATGAGATGTCTGAATATCTTCTGAAGCTTAGTCCGGGTACGCCAGAGGGTGGCAATAATATCCACGTCGGATTTACCCACTTCCACCTCTTGATTGTCAGATTATCGCTTTGAACCGTTTTACGACAATTATCATTCTGAAACGCTGCTGTTGTTTACCTGCTCATACGAGTCAATGAGGAACTCAGGGAAGGTTGTTTGCAAAAGGCTCGCGCATCTTTGCGCAGGAAGTCGGTTCAGTTGGCACGGACCTTTTTTTTACTGAGCTTCTGCCGCAGTATGTATTCTACTATGCCAGCGAACCTTGCTGGTCCGGCGACCAATATGTCTTATGGTGCATGAACCTTCTTGATGGGGATTTCAGAAGGTATGCGTACGACAAAACTCAATTCGTGTACTTGACGGAAAACTATAAGAAATTTTCATTGGAAGATGAGACTGTCTGACCTGTTTGACGAGTATCGGTCGATAAGCAGTGAAGAATGCTTGCCTCTGTGTGCACGCGGCTCTGCGCGTATGAGGTGGGCACATATCATCACCATGTTCATTTGAATGCTTTTTTGAACAGTTTTCACCATTAATCTAAATTCAATTTTCTGTTTCTTTAAATTTTTAGACTGTGATAGCATCCCGGGAACATTTTCGAACTTGGTCGCGAGGTTGACTCTGCCCTTCCGAATTTACCTCGGTCAGTTGTGCATACACCTCAGAACCAATCCCAGTATTTAATGCTTTACATATTTCGCTGAATCAATGGATTTCTTGAATCTAGTAGTGATAAAATCTACTGGATTTGTGTATTCGACCGCAGTGACTCTTGAGCAGCCGCACATGTGACATTCGCTGGATCGCCGCTCCAATGACGCAGGCGATGACTTAAATATTTCAGATTCCCACGGTTAAACGGACATGGATTGGTGCGGCTAGCTGCTCAGGTAGAGCTCAAATCGAGCGCTATATACCCCATCGACAACACAAGCTCGATAAACCGTATACTTTCATTACAGATATGCGAACTTTAATGAATTTCTCATGTATTGGTAGGATCTAGGGGTGCCTGAATTCCCATTTTGAAGAAGAAGTCGTGGATAAAATGCATCGGTTCTGATGTCCTTACTTGCTTCTCATGAGCTATCTCGAGAGCCGAGTGTGGGTTAGCTCCGGATATTACATCGTCTAATGAAGTTTTCACAAGAGGCTGTAGCTCGGGCAGTAAGCGCTGATCATTTTCGAATTGCCTTGATGGAGCCAGTTCTGCTGGACTATCAAAGTTGGCATTACTGTCTGCTCTATGCGCGTCCATTGCCGTTTGCTGCTGTTGCTCATAAAACATTTTCACAAGATCCTTGTATCGTGGTCCCAGCTTCCGCAAAGTCTGATGAAGATTCTCAATACCATAGTTTACTTTGCCCTTCAGTATCTCAAATATCACTGCTTGCGTCGCATCTCTAATCAGAGGCCAGCTATTTCCCCTTGCAATACCCTGGGAGATCTTATCTTCAACAACCTTTGACAGGTACCGCTGGCCAGGGCTTTCATAATGACACATTGTCGCATGCGTAAAATGCCAGCTAACGCTGACACTTTCGTCGTCCTCCACTCGCACTAACAGCCTGCTGGTGCAGCCTTCCGTGAGACTGCCTTGACGAGGATACTTCCCCAGGCTATCCTGTGGAGATGAGTCAACAACGGATTTGCTCAGTTTGTGGCAGTATGAATTTCTGTGGCAATAGAATGCTTTGTAGCACCACATACCGTTCTTTCGCTTCACGGAACAAGACCTGTAACCGACAACTAGTGATATAGAGTCCATGAACGCAACAAACTCATCACGACTAGCGAATATTAGTCTCACAGAGTCCGTAGTAGTGTGTTGCTTGAGTTCCACTTCCGTCATTGGAATGATCCGTGGCGTTGCCACAGAAAGTGCAAATTGAGAAAGACGGATATCATCTGGAACTGAAAGCGTTTCATTCGCATGTGTAGGAAATTGAGAGAGGTCCTCGTAAGCGACCGTTGTTTGAGGCTGTGTGTGTTCACGTGCCTTAGGCTTCTCATATCTGCGGTCATGATAGACATCATTCCACCCCATCCCAAGTCGCTTGAAAATCAATCTTCTGGCACCCTTAGCGTAATCAGGATTTGCCTCAAAGACTTTGACTGCAAGCGGCTTCATTTTCTCTAGTATACACTCCCAAGTGCTGCCACTAACCAAGCATTGCAGCATGTCTTCGCGTATGCGCAGAGGAATAGCATTTTCATCAGTTCGGTTCTGGCCATCTGCATTTTCGTCGTGACTGGTATGGCCATAATACCATGTTACTGCTACAGTCCCATCTTCTTTAGTAACTTTTGCCAATACTCTACTGACACAACCCTCCTTTAACCCACCTTTAATCCATCGATGCTTCAGTTGTTTTCCAGTCTTGACCCCGAGTTCGCCGACAGTCACGCGCTTTTTGTTGCAATATCCGTTCTTGAAGCAATAATAGGCTCGATAGGTCCAGTTATTAGATCCATTAGTCTTTTCCTTTTTGGTGGAACAACATTTGTAAGGATTGACAAGAGAAATGCAATCAACGAACTTATCAAACTGATCTCGATCTCCGAATCTCAAAAAAGCATGTGGACTGCCCTTATCGTCTGATTTTTCTTCCCCAGATCCACCAATCGGGGTCCCCAGTCTCAAAGCAACCTGTGAAAATACAGAGTTCAGACTGTCTGCTCCCCCGTCAGCAGCAGCCATAAGGTATGCCACTTTGTCGCGTGTGCTCAAGTGTGGGGCATATCTCCAACAGTTTATCGGCGCGCGGGCTAGGCTAGTGCTGCGCGGCTGGGCTTGTGAAACCAGGGGGTGTATGATATGAATAGTTGTCTCAAATCGTCTAGCTCTCTTTTACACTACTACACACTACTGTATGAAGAAAAATTTCGAATGCTTCCAAGAAAACATACATTTCTAGTATTCTGTCACTCATTATCATCAACAAGCCGTGCTATGCGGCCAACTTTTCATCTTAAGTACATTAAGTGCTGTGTTGCTTGAACAAAGTAGCACTGTCCAAGACAGTGTTATTGTTGGAGGCCACAAACTCTTGTGTAAGGTGAGTACTGTTGTGAACAATCACTCGGGACCAACCATAGGTGGTGTCGATGCCGAAAGCAAAGCCAGCTGGGTTGTGGTTGCCGCTAATGGATTCCGAACCGTTATAGTGTCCAGCAATACCGTTCACCAAATACCAAGGAGCCGAAGGGTTGTTCATACCGTTCTTGTCTACCTTGCCATTGTATGTTGGGTTGATTCGCTCGTAGTTGTGTACATGGCCATTGAAGACGACATCGACACCTGCATCGTAGAGGATCTTCTCAAAAGCGGTCTGGCAATCGGTGCAGAGATTCTTGTTCTTCTTGGCAGCATACCATGGTCGATGGCCGGCAGCAATGATCCAAGGAGTTTGCGAACGGTCGACAGCCTTTAAGTCATTAGTGAGCCATTCGACTTGAGCATTGGGGGAAGAGCCAAATGGGCCAGTAGCCACACCCTCATCTCCACCTGGAGCGTCAGGAGCAGTAATGCCCTTTCCAAGATCAGTTTCAGTGTTATAGACAACAACGTGGACGTTGCCGTAGTTAAAAGAGTACCACATGTTGTCGGTGCCACCAGATTCGGCACTTGGCATTCGCCAATGGGAGTTGTAACCGGTGAAGTTGTTCTGACCAGCTGGGCAGATAGACGAGTCGAAGCTGCCGGAGCCACCATCATCGCAATTGGCTTCGTGGTTACCTGGCGAGACCATATAAGGAACTGCGCTACTGAGAACCGAGGTTTGATTGTAGAATGTGTTGAGTAGTAGCTCGTATTCTTGGATGCCGGCATTGATGTCTTCTGGGATATAGCCAACAAGCTCCTCGCTCAACCAAGCATCGGCATAGGCAATGTCACCATTGTGGAAGATGAAGTTGTAGCTATCGAGCTCTGACTGCAGAGAGTCGATGGTAGTATGCGTAGAGCCCTCATCCAAGCCCAACGGACCCAAAACACCCAGGTCTGCAACATAAGCAAAAGACCATTCTGGCTGGTCACCGACGGTAGGCGCAGTGGTAAACTGTCTAACAGTGCTATCGCCTTGAATCTGGTAGTAGTAAGTTGTACCAGCAGCAAGCGTGGAAAGCTTGACGTGATTGCTGAAGGTAGTGGAGGTAGCGTAAGTCTGGGAGACACCTGTTGCCTTCTGGTTCAAGTTATCAGCGGAGGTACCAAACAGGATAGTAGGGGTAGAAACTTCGGTAGGAGTATTGAAACTCACAGCCATGTCATAGTCACCAGCAAGTGCCAATCGGAGTTGAGAAACCTCGACTGATGCAACCGATCGTGTGCAAACGACAGCTGCGAGCACAGCATTTGCGAGGGCCACTAAGGTAGCCAATTGAAGTGCAACCATTCTTCCTTACAGCTGTAATTCTCGGGAAACACGCTAGTTTTATAGTTTTTAGGGGAGTATGGAGTTAGGTCAACCGGAAGCAATAGCAGTCGGAGCTTGAACTGTAGCACTAGCTGCGGCTGCGAGCGACATTTTACATAAGATTGGCATCCATGCATTTACCCCTCCTGTTCTTCAAATATATGGGCTAAACATTACGGCGCCTATCCATGCATGTCATTCGAGGTTCGAACTTCAGGCTAATGTAATGTTCCACCTCTAAACCTAGTTCAGGCTGAGATGGCTCCCGATAGAGCATCACACATCACAAATAACCCAAAATAAAAAATTCCTTCTAGCGGAACAGGATTAATTTTTCGGTTCGAAGCGCACTGATACGTACCACACTGCGTTAGAAATATATTGTGATACGCGGCAGCTCACAGCTTGAGCATGGCTGTGGACCAATGAGACCTTGGTACCTCGGAAACGTGCTGGGACGAGGTCTCGCTCAACTCTTCGTCGACATGCGCAGTATTCTGCGTCAGACCCAGAAGACAGAAAGAATGCATATGCATGCTCGGATGCAACCCAATAACAGAAAGCTTAGTTGTGAACTTTATCGTAGTGCGTATCCCGTTAGTTCTATTGGACGGCGCTTTGTATCACCGTCAACTACCTCTTCAGCCGCAGTCATCGACATAATAGGGATCCTATCAATGGCTGACTGCACGCAGTATTGGCTTTTATTAAGTACTCCGGATAAAAGTGAAATGATCAACGACCGAAAATATTAAATTACTACGCGCAGAGCCTATTGGCTGAAGTACAGTCCACTGGCTAAATCGACTGTTGGAAAACACGTGCTCGTTGAAAATGGGTTGTAAAATATCAATAACGTCAGTTCACCACTTCTGCCACTTGAAATTATGAGTATACAACTATATCAACATTTCAAGGGAGTCTAGCAATTTCTTTTAACTCCACTCGAAGGTTTCTTTGCACGCGAGGAATTCATCAAAAGCCGCATGATACTGCGGCTCAGCATCTTCCACGACGAAGGGGTTTCTCACCTTAACGGTAGTTTTTTTGTGACGATAATTGGTAATGCACATAACTCCGATGTGATTTCCAAATCTCTCTTTCAATAATAGTTAGGTCAATAAATGCTTCCCAGACAGTGTGTGCTTATGAATAAAGGTAAAAACTTGAATAATAAATTAATAATTAGGGCTATCTATATCAAGAAAGAAAGAGAGCAAATGAAGAAAAAAACAATAAACTTTTGATGAAGGCTAAAGCATCGAATAAATAGCGTCGTTAGTGGAGTGGCGGCGTTGTTTTGTAGTGGCGATGCATTTACATAGCTCGCAATGGCCTGGCACCATCATTCTTCATGGTGGAAGGCAAGTTGCTCGAGTTGGTGAACATGGCGTTGACGTTCTTGCTCTGTGGGTCTTCGAGAGAGAAGATGGCCTTGAAACCCTTCTTAAGGGTCTTGGACATTGACTTGATCGAGTCAGTAGACTTGATGGAGTTGGCAGAGTGGTATGGAGAAAGGCCGTTTGGGTTCATTGTTGTGTTGAGTGTGTTAAGAAATGTGTTTGTAACTGATTCTTGATGTGATTGATAGAAGATGAATAGACGAGAAACGGATTGCAAGTGCCCTTTATATATTTGTTCGGAGACCTATATATGGCTAGCAAATATGCTAAGACACATATTTTCGGATCAGAATTTTCTTTCCATGTAATCACGAGGCTGAACACATCTGAACATTGTTTGACAATGGAAGAGCCATTTTTTGGCCCGAAATAGAGCGGCTGTAAGCATGAATGGTGCGGCCGTGCAGCGCAACTTCGCTGTCCGAGCTGCCAAGCGAAAATTTCTCGCACGGCTACCCTCGGTAAAGCGCGGCAAAGCTCGGGCAGGAGGCTTCGAGAAAGAACTTTTCCTGCATACCCTGCAGGGCTTTCCTTTTAGAATCGAAATTCCGGCCTCCGGTTTTACAAAGCATATTTTTGTTACATTTGGGTACATCATATAACATGCATTGCGGACATAGAATAGACGAGAAGCTTACACAACAACACCCGGAGTTCCTTGCCGCACTGCCTCAAGCCATGAGGTGTCATGTGCCAAATTCGTGTATTGTACCGGTATCCGGATAGACCTGCGTTCGCTTACCGGCAATTTATGGATAAAATTAGAATTGAGCTGGTCGCGGCTGAACCGCACGATCCGGTCAAGGGTTGATGGCAAAAGTTGTCAGTGATATGTAGTCTGCCATAATGGCACAGCAATTTCACTTCGCCAGCATGACTTAAGATTAGTCTACAAATGTATTTGACAGTGACAGGTAATATAAATTAATGTTAAAGCGGTTTACCAATAGTGTTTGACTATCAGGCTCGTGGGATCAACGCGGAAGGTGCGGCTCGATGAATTCAGGGTTCTAATGTGCGACCCCGGAATTTGAGACTTCATGAAAGATGGCTTGATTCTGTGTCATGAAGCTTGAAATCTCGAGCAAAATGCGTATGGTCTCATCATTTTCAATTCTTTCGCCGCCAACAGCTGCTCGATTATATGCTTGTGAAAGCTTGAGAGGCATTTGAAGATGCGGGACTTTTCTCTTGACGGCGTTTATTGAGCGCGAAATCACAAGCGCGTTGTATGAGTCTCCTAATGGTGTGCCATGATATAATTTGCTGACATATGCCATAGCAGGCTTGACGCGCGTGATGAAGTCCATCATCTCCTCGCCTGTATTACAGTTTGCACCTTGGGCATAGATTTTCTCTATTTCACGAAGCATGCTCATTGATCTCTCGTGCTTGACTCTACTCACTTCCTCTTGGACGCGTTTCATGAAATCCGTAAGCCCAAACATGTACGCGTACATGGATAACACCTGAGACACGTCGGGCGGTGAGAGCTTCACAATAATTTCCGGCATAAATACATTGGCGTAACATAGTTTGTGAAGCTTCAATAGTCGAAACCGAAGCTGTCCAATGTCATGAGAGTCTCGGAAAACATGGTGAAGTTGAATCAACTTGAAGTGTGCAAAGGCTTCGTAGTACTGCGATACTTCGTCCCTCTGTACACTGGCGGGCCCAGCTTGTTTCTTGTCTACCTTCCAGGTCAATAAATCTTCATGCTTGACACCATAAAAGAACTGCCGAGCATCGTCGCAGTCGATTTCCCATGCAAGTTTGTCTACTCCGCTTTTCAGTAGGGCCGACTGCAAGCGGCTGCTCAAGTCGTCTGTGTCGTAGAGCTTCCATTTGAGTAAGCTGGAAATTGTCGCGAGATCGAACTGATCGATCAACTCTGGAAAGCTTTCAGCTGTTTTTTGGTCCAATGTCATAATTGATGTTGTCGCTGTTAGGGCCTTATGGTGGTAAAGAAGAATGGCACGCGATTGCTGGTATGATCGTAGCCTGTAAACTCCGATCCGCCGATCTATTGAACCGCTTTCTAAACCGGAACATCATCGGCAACGACGCATTGGCTACTTTAATTGTTCAACAGGTACCAGGTATCCGTCCATCTCATCATCTCATCTATCGTAGAATGCACAATCAGATGGTTTCTAAAGTCTGCAAGCCTGATACATTGTGCACTAGAAGGGTCTAGACCAGTGAGGTGCGGCTCGAACTTTCCATACAGTACATACCTGTGAGGCGATGAGCTAGTGATACTGCTGCAATACTTGCCGTAATCGGCAGTTACGCCTCAACAGCTTTTCGTTGCATTTCATTCGAGATTTGAACTTCAATGCACCTAGTTTTTATTCCAGCATAAGCCGGCGGTGTGTTAGTGTAGAGTTAGCTGTGTTGCCATTACCCGGTATGAGACATTCTTGAATCATGAAATATAGCATAAATATATACAGATGCACATATACAGAGTTCCCTTCGAGTTTCATGGGACCAATGTGACTCGTGACACGGATGCTGTAGAAACACCTGAGTTGAGAACTTGAGCTCGGGTGGAGTTTCCCGCAACAATAATGTTCCCCGCGCCATGCACGCACTTATCAGCCGTCGGACCCCAAGATAAGGTACAATGACTGCTCCTTGATTTTTCACTTTTATTGTCGTGTAATGACTCTCAAGTGTATAACAGGTTGGACAAAATGCTAGTGGATCTAGTGCTCATTGTTGCTCGAGAACCTTTGATACCATCGCTGGTTGCCTTGACTACAGCGGTACTATGGTACTTTATCGTCTACCCTCTGTACTTCGCACCTCTTTCGCGCATTCCGGGGCCTACCATCTCAGCATTGACATCAAACTGGATACTATACCAAACTTGGAATGAGAAACGGATACGACTTACTCACAAACTTCATGAAAAGTATGGTGGTGTGGTGCGGTTATCACCGAATGAAGTCTCTATATCTGATCCGGAGCTTCTCAAGCCGATATATATCGGCAATTACGACAAGTCATCTTTTTACGGCCAATTCGGAGCGTATGGACAATTCAACACATTTTCATCTTTAACGAAGGATGCACATATTAAGCGACGAAAACATTTAACTCGGCTCTACTCGAAAACTACGATTGCATCCAAGCCTGTTGAGTCGATGACTCAGAAGCGGATTGAGGATGCCATGAGAATAATCCGCAATAATACGGGCAGTACACTCGACGTCTACAACACATTTCATGCACTCGCTATGGATACCGTCACTGGTTTCATACTTGGCCCGGACGACGGCACAAGCTTCTTAGTAACCCAAGACTATACCATGATTGAGTATTACCGACTTCAGTCTGCAATGTGGTTCTGGACGACGTTAATGCCCAGATTCTATGACATGGCTCTCGATAAAGCAACAAAAGAAGCAGTGACCACTATTGCTGCATGGTGTAAATCGATTACGCTCCGAAAGGTAGAGGAGCCGGCATCGGGATCTGTGATTGACCAGCTGAAAAGAAACGGCAGAACGGATCTGGAAGCCTGCTCTGAATCCCAAGATCATACTGCTGCTGGCCATGAGACTACAGGAGTAACTCTTTCTTATTTGATTTATCATTTGTCACTACACCCCGAGATCCAAGAGGAGCTATTCCATGAACTCGATAGCAAGTTTGGTCAGTCAACTGAGGAGCTTCCATTCGATGAAGTAGATAAACTCCCGTATCTCAACGGTGTGCTTATGGAGACACTGAGACTGTACTCTGCTATTCCCGGCGCTGAGCCAAGGATAGTGCCAGCCCAGGGATTGGTGACAAAAGCGGGCTATATACCCCCGAATACGATCATCTCTATGCAACCATGGACAATGCACAGAGATCCTGACGCATATCCTGAGCCTGAAAAGTTTGATCCTACTCGCTGGTATGAAGGTAATCCTGAACAATTGCGGAAAATGAACAGAAACTTCACCGCTTTTGGCGCTGGAGTCCGGATGTGTATCGGGATGAATCTTGCCATGCAAGAAATGAAGCTTATTACAGCCAATATCTATAGAGAGTTTTCGACTAAAATGTCTCCAGGCTTCGATGCGGAGAGCGAAATGCTCATCATGGACAAGTACACCACCCATCCTAAAGGTCATTCTTGTCCTGTAGTTTTTGAAAAGCGTATGTAATAGTACACCGATATTTAAAGAATTTTTAAAGCTCATAATTTCAAAGATGCAAAGATTTTCGTTCCATTTCACCTAAATCTTTACGATATCATCCATCCGTATGCCTTCATAAAGCTAGGCACGGCTGAAACAAAAAAAAAAAATTCAGCCGTGCGGTCTGCGCGCTGATCCAACGACAGAAAATTTCAGATCCCATATCCATCCAACAGAACTCACAAATGCCCCCAGCTGAAACGAATAAGAGTGAGCTATTTGTACAGGCTCTGCCTGAAGATGCCTCAAGCGAAGAGCTGACGAGCTTCTTCTCAGATTTGGCACCTGTGAAGCATGCGGTTGTGGTGATGCAAACTGGTACAAACCTTTCCAAAGGATTCGGTTTCGTCAGCTTTGCGAATCCCGAGGACGCTAAAATCGCATTGCAACAGTCACGAAAAGCCAAGTTCAGAAATGATTCTACGCTCAAAGTACAGTACGCCAAGCCGAGAGCGCGAACTGGTGAGAAAGAAGAGAAACCAGTCAAGGAAGAAGTTGAAAAGCGTCGGCCGCGACTGATCATCCGTAACATGCCTTGGTCTGTAAGAGATAAAAGCCAGTTGGTGAAGTTATTTTCAAAGTACGGTAAGGTTGAAGATGCTTATATTCCTCGTGGTGACAAAGGTCTCATGAAAGGTTTTGCTTTCGTCACGATGAGAAAGAAGGCAAATGCATTGAAAGCTATTGAGGAGTCAAAGAACCTGAAAATTGACGGCCGACAAGTTGCTGTTGATTGGGCTGTTGAGAAGAAAGACTGGGTTGATGGCAAGAAAGCTGAAGATGTCGAAGATGACAGCGAGAGTGAGAATGAAGATGAAGAGGACAATACAGAGGATCTCAACGACGCCTCAGACGATGAAGAAAATGCTGAGAGTCTAGACTCAGAGGCAGAAGACGATGATGAAGAGGAAGAGGAGGAGGAAGAAGAAGACGCAGAAGAAGACGAAGATGAAGAGGAGGTCAAACCAAAGATTAGAGGCGCATCGAATGACGTAAGCATCTTTGTCAAGAACATCCCTTACACAGCTACCAAAGAATCATTGACAGAGCATTTTTCACAGTTTGGACGAATAAGATACGCATTGCCTGTGATGGACAAGGTGCTTAATCAGCCCAAGGGTACTGCTTTTGTTGCCTTTGGCGACGAAGCGAGCCGAGACGAATGCCTCAAAGGGGCACCTGCAGCTGGCGCCTCGTCGTTGCTCTTGGCAGATGATGTCGACCCTCGATATGTTTTCGAAGGACGAATTCTGTCGATCACGAAGGCTGTAGACAGAGGCACTGCAGATAAACTTACTGAGCTCAGTGCTCGAAAGCGAGATGCGCTTCTAGGAAAGACGCCAAATGTCATGGACAAAAGAAAGTTGTTCTTGCTGAATGAAGGTCGAATCACAGAGGGCTCCAAGCTTGCCAGTCTTATTTCAAAAGCTGAGATGGAAATTCGTGAAAAATCGTTCCGTGAGAGGAAGCAAAAGCTCGCAAAGAATCCTAGCATGCATGTCTCTCTTACTCGTCTCGCAATCAGAAATCTACCTCGAGCTTTGGGCGAGAAGAGTCTCAAACAGCTATGCCGTAAAGCCGTCGTGGAGTTTGCAAAGGAAGTTGAGAACGGGCAAAGACAGCCTCTCAGCAAAGAGGAACTCCAGCGGTCTACTACTCAGGCGGTAGAGAAGGCCAAAAAATCGAAGCATGGTGTGATTCGTCAAGCTAAGATTGTGAAGGAGAATAAACACGATGGTGACTTGGGCCGAAGTCGAGGATTTGGTTTCGTGGAGTTCAGAGACCACCGAAGTGCATTGATGGGTCTACGGTGGCTCAATGCTCACAAAGTTACTCCAGAAGAGCTTGTTGCAGGCCTTGAAAAGGAAGAAGCTGAGGAAATTGAATTGGATGGTAAGAGCAGACGCCTGGTGGTGGAGTTTGCAATCGAGAATGCTACAATCATGAAGAAGCGTCAAGACAAGGAGGCTCGTGCTGACGTCACATCTAAACGAAAGAGAGAAGATGATGAAAAGAAGAGAAAAGAGGACGAGGCCGCTGAGCAAGAGAGGAAGAAGGCTCGGTTCGAGAAACCTGATCAAAACGTGCAGAGAATTATTGCCAAGAAGAGACGCGGCAAGAAGGGTAAGAATTAAACAGACTGCTTTTCTAAGAATTAAACAGACTGCTTTTCATTTATGAGTTCGTTAGTCGTATTTCTTTCTATAAAAATATATATGTACAATCAAATTTAATGACTTCTAGGTTTGCTCGCTTTAAGTGCCGTAGTACGTTCAATCCAGCCTTCGGCACCACCTTCTCGTCGAATCATTTCCGCAACGTCTACGCTTGAAGACGTGTTACGACGGCCAATCAACGCAGCATTACGAGTACTTGGTATTCTTAGCCTTTCCTTTTCGACGATCCATCCCATTGCCGTTGCGACTTCTTCAACGTGATCCACTAATGCTGCATATTGTGACTTATTTTCCGGCGACTTGGGGGGATATCGGTGCCTTGCACCGCTCAATGCATGTGAGCAGCATGGAATCACCATGAAGGGATATCCGAGTAGCGGAATCCACACTGTCAACTCATCTGAGTGATTTCCAATCACAAATGTGTTTTCAGCATATTCGGCCGTGTCGATAAAGGGGTCTTCGAGTTCCGGGGCCCCTTCAGGTATGATAGAGCGCGGGATGACAACTTGCTCGAGAAGCGAGTCTTGGACGGTCTGTGGGTATATGCGCCATGACTTTCGGGCTCTTGCATCAATTCCTTTTCCCTTGTACCCTTCTTGTATTAGAACATTGACGAGAAGTCCGTTGCCACATCCCATGTCTACGAACTGGAAGTCGTCCTTGGATTTGTACATCTGTTCCCACAGCACAATCAAGAACGAAGCAATCGACAAGTCTTCAAAGACATGCTTCTTTGGATCGGTATTCTCCTGCCAGTTCTCTACCAAATGCTTTGAGTATTTCATCTTAAGTCGGAAATAGTGGTCCTGGAATGCAACTTTATCCACAATGACGTCGTGATGAACCCGCTTTTGATATCCATCCTGCACACCACGAGAATGTTTCCACGAAGTTTGCACTAATCGAAGGGCGGTCCTTAAAGTCCTATCACCTGCCTCAAGATACGGTATTTGCATCTGTGCTTGTAGATCAAACATGGCGTAATGGACCGTTATCATCCCGTTTCTATAAAGCAGTCCAACAGCGAGCGCTGGAGGCAAGTAATAGGGAACTTCATCGACAGACTTCAAGTGCGGCACATAAACAAGCAGCAGGGCATTTTCTGACGTGTAGAAAGTGCAAGATTGATTTATCACCGGATCGCGCAATGGATTCCGTGGTATGATGCGGCGCACAATGCTGGACTCTACCTCAAAAATGTCAAGGACTGGGTGAAGATGAGGTTCAACGTCGTCGGTATATAATGAAGTTGGACAGATATCCTTTTCGAGCTCTATGTGATTCTTGACAACCTTTCCATCGACAGTTTCCTCCAGGATATCCGCACGCATGATAGCACTGCTGTTGATATTGGGCTGTCTGATAATGTTAGTCATAGCAGCTCGAAAATGCTCTACTCCAACAGAAGAGGGCATAGAGTATATTGCCGACCACGTTGGCCCCAGAACGGATGGCTCAAATCTTATGTCAACTGGGTCCATGACCACCATGGCCTGCAAATCTCACCTGTAGCTCTAGTGTGTGGTGACGGAAATATTTGAAGCTTCTGAGTCAAAAAATGCACAGCGCCGCACCTGCACATACCTGGGGAAATAAATATTATTTACATACATTCTGTATTCCTGCTAAAGCTAAACGACTTTCTTGAAACGAATTGTAATTTGTAAGATGACATGATCATGTTCGGGATGCATCTTATAAGTGAGTGTGGTAGAAACAGAAGTGCCACGATGATGAGACCTCTCAGCTGTATACCATATCATGATAAGATGGTATGATCCAGTGGTGAGTGAATTATTTGAGTGACGGAACAGTACTTTCTGCGGGGATAGAGATATATGGAGTGAATGTTCTCGCTCAAGTGGTTTGGAGCACCATCAACGTGGACTCTAAGGCAGCGTTCGTTGCCGTTTCATAGACCTGCTATTATTCAATGCCACTCTTATTTAGGAATCAGTTCAAATGCTTGTACGCTGGTAGCACTCCCTCCGAACGCAGAAACTCGAAGATATCTGTGCGTTTGTTGCTTCTAACATACTCCCATAGATCATAATCATTATCAAACTCTCCCAATTCAATAAGCATTTTGCACACTGGTAAATTGTTCCTCTCGTACGCCACTATTAGCGAACGGTAATCGAATTTTGCTCCGAGTTGAAGCAGTCGGTCTACTACATCAGAACGCCCTGATTCTAATGCGGAAATGATCAAGCGACTGTGGCTGTGGTTGATACAGTTTCTTGTTAGCATGTAGATAACCACATTGACGCTTCGGTTTGATTGAGAGTTCTCGAGGTCGATCGGAATATAGCACGGACGATGTTCACGAGGGTTGTCGCTATAAAATATCGTTATGCCCATATCACTCAGTAGCTCATCCGTCACAAATCTTCGCAAACACAAGTTGACGTTCACAGCTCTACCGATGGTGTGTACGATTCGTTGATCGAAATATTTGTCGTCTTCGCGTAGTTCTACCGCGTGCCGTTTCAACAGTGACTGGTGCAGGTATCGGCTGTTACCTGCCAACTTGTAATACGTATATCTGGAAACCTCGGGCAAGTAAAAATTTCCGGACAGTATGAATGTATATTGCAAGATTTCTGCAGGCAGCTGGTCGAGCCTTCGTGCTGTCGACTGATATTGCTCCTCCTCTCTAACACGCCTTCGCTTTCGATCCGTGGCATTATTGAAAGTTTTTTCCAAGCCATCAGCTGGCCTTTTTCTTTTTTTCGGCGTGTTTCCTAAAAATCCCATGCCAGAGTTCCTAACTATATTAGTGGTGGCATAAGAGATATTTAGAATCCCGCAAGTGACTTGTCGAAGAAGGCAGATCACAAAAAAGATGCGTTGCGCATAACCCTCAAATGAGACATCGCGGCTCGAGCCGCATATTTAAACTCGATACCAGAGTATGAGGACAAAGACTTTGACGACGAAAAAGATAATAACTTTTTTTTTTTTGAAAATACATCGGTTTAATATATACATAGCATTTGATAGCGCATCTCGGCTCCTCATGGCTGAGTACACAACGGCGCTCGGGAACTACTCCTCAGCAGAACCTGAAGAGAGATCCAACTGGTGATACAGTGGAGTATTCAATGTTCTTGCATGCGCATAAGGTGCCGACATATTTCACACTGTTCTACACTCCATGAAGAGCTTGCTGTCAAAAGACTGTATTCTACCCTCACTTCCATCTCCTCTGGAATCTCATATTGCCATAGCTTTGCATCATAGTTCAGAGTTTCATCGCCGACTCGAAGAAAATAAAATCCAGTGGGTGACCGGTATCCTGTGTTACTCAACAGAAAATGCACAATGTGCCTGCACTCTGTCATCCCATCATATGGCATCCACATGTTGACCTTGCCGTCTTGTGTAAGGAAAGTGACATTCACTCTTCCACAGCCAAGAATATTTTTATAAACTTCTTTGAACACAGTTGTGTTCATGATTTAGCGTGACATTGGGTATATCAGTGGGCGGCGTACCAGGTTATATAGTATCTTCTGCAACATGGGAATAGAGAACTTTTCGGATATCCTGGTCTCGTCGCACTAACGATACATTGTAGTCCCGGCCCCACTTTTGACTCAAGCTAATGGGCTCCGATAAAACGAAGCATTTTCTGCCACATACCTTTTCAATCTCTTTCGGTTTGGGGAAATAGCACCTGAAGTGCCGATGAAACAAGTCACGGCAGTTCGCCCCAGCTCTAGTAAGAAGCCACACACATGTAAATTCCGCAAATGTCATAAATTATTTAAATTACAGATTTATTAGCAACGTAAAAAGCCTTATGCTTCCATGGCTTCTGACTGGTCCCACAGATCATCAAGTTTGAACTCAGCAGCCCATTCGCTCACAATCTCAGTTCGCTCTACAACAGCAGAAGCAGCACCGCTCTTTGCTTCCTGCTGTTCGGCTCGCGTTGGAGGAAGTGCCCAGCCTGCCAATCTGCCATCTCTCCAATCGGTTATCACAGCAGTCGCTGCGCTTTTGAGGTCAGGAACGCCGCCCTTCTTCAAGCGACCGCCACGACGGGCCATGTGGACTAAGAATGCAGTGACGAAGCTGTCATGAGGCTCGGTGACAAGAGGTGGAACATCATATGTCTTGTGTAGTCTCTCCCAAAGCTCGGGATTCTTCTGGAGCCTCTTGAGTAATAGAGACACGGCTGGTGTATGGTCATCAACATGACGAGGGGGCAGCGCATTGAGAAGGACAAGACGAGCTTGCTCCTCAAGAGGATTTTTCTTCTTCTTCTGACTCTCTGATGGGAATACGATTCCTGGAGAATCCCACAAGTTCAGGTTATTATCGATCTTGACTTTACGAATAGAAGTTGTGACACCAGCCAACGCTCCTACAGGACATGACTGTCGATTGCCACCATGTCGTGAAGTCAATGCATTGATAACGGACGACTTGCCCACATTTGGATATCCAAGAATACCAACTGCGATGGATCGCTTTTTCTGAAGACTCTGAGCATAATTTTTCAAAGATGCGAGTAAAAACTGGGAAGTTGTGCTTTGAGTGAGTCCCTTATGCTTGAAAGTTTGAGCATTTGGTGCACAAGAGGCAGCGGCAAGGGGAATACAAGGGAAGGAAAGCTCCAAATGCGATCGCCACTGTCTTAGTGTATCATCAGGAATGAGATCAATTTTGTTCAAGACGAACAAGAGTCGCTTCTCAGGGTGTGCAAGTACGGCTTCCTCAACCTGCTTTGACCGAGTTCCCTCTGGGTTTCGAGAGTCCAAGACGTAGAGAATGATATCTGAATGCTCAAGAACTTGCTTGAAGATCTTATCGAAAGCCTTTCGGGAAGACTCCTTATCAAGCTCGCCGACGTAAATTTCCTCCTCCTCGCTGTCGTCATCCATTTCTTCATCATCCTCGTCATATTCATTAACTGCCGCTTGAGCCGACTCCATGAGCGCAGCCAAGCGGTTCTTGTTATCCTGCCGGTCCTCATTTTCGAATGCTTCTTCAATCTCCTCCTCTGTGTGCCCCACAGCTCGAGCTTGTTGTCGCTGTAGCTCACGCTTTCGAGCTTTCTCTTCAGCATCTCTCTGTCGCTGCTCCTCTTGCTCTGCTAGCAGTTCTGCCTTGTAAGGGAAAGAATTTGGAATTCCAATATCTTTTTGCACTCGCGACTTCCAAGTGACATCCTTTTTCGCATTCTTTCGCTCCTTTCGATTGTGCGCATTGATCTTCTTCTGCACGCCCTTTTGAAGTCGCGTGCTTCTACGCTTGCTTTGTGGCTCTGTTAGATGTTAGCTTTGGCCAAAGTTTTTCAAAAAATATGCGACATACTCTTTACTTTCATTTGAGGCGATTAAGTCAGCTGGAGCTGGTTGGAGAAAAGGTTGGATACCGAAATTTTCCAATTTTCTACGTCGATTAGATTTTTTCCCGGGATCAGTCAGCCGCACGGAGTTACCCGGCAGCGGATTACTCACCACCTTTATCAGAACCTCAAAATCGAAGAACGGCTACACACATATTTGCTCCCAAAATGGGCGCCTTAATCAATCCTCTCCTCCAACCCACTTAGCCACCATCAGAACTTCATCTGTCAGCATGTCAGTTGCAACGGCTACAAAGAAGCCGGATGAGCCCTTCCATGTTAACCTGAGCGTTACGATGATGTGTCCAGAATGCAAGATCTTGCCGCCTGATCTTGTGGAACGATTCAGTGAAGGAGACATGGTATGTGGTAGCTGTGGACTGGTTCTGGGCGATAGGATTGTTGATACAAGGTCGGAGTGGCGAACTTTCTCCAACGACGATCAAGGTAACGACGACCCTAGTCGAGTTGGTGATGCAGGTAACCCTCTTTTGGATAATAACCAGCTGGATACCATGATTTCATATGGCCAGCCCGGTTCCAGCTTAGGGCGTGACTTGAATCGGGTTCAGTCGAAGTCTGCGCACGACAAGAAGGACACTGTCCTTCAGACTGCATTCAGTAAGATATCACAGATGTGCGAGGCGTTTTTGCTTCCTAAGGTTGTGCAGGATGCTGCCAAGGAAGCATACAAGATTGTGTACGAGGATCGAAAACTCAAAGGTAAGAGTCAAGAATCTATAATGGCTGCCGCAATTTTCATCGCTTGTAGACACTCGGGTGCTCCGCGTACATTTAATGAGATCTGGGCTTTGACCAAGGTGCCCAAGAGGGATATTGGACGAACATTCAAAATTATGGAGAAGCTTCTTGTGAACGCCGGTATTAAGCTATCGCACACTGCAAATGAAGAATATCAGACTACACAGACCAATGCAGAGGACTTGATGCGTCGATTCTGTTCGCACTTGGGCCTTCCCTTCAATATCACCAAGGCTGCCGAGCATATCGCTAGACAGGCCAAGGTCGAAGGAACTCTGGCAGGTAGATCTCCTATTTCGATTGCAGCGGCTGCTATTTATATGGCTTCTTATTTGTTTGAGCAGAATCTTAGCGCCTCCAAGATTGCGGAGAAGACGGGTGTGAGTGATGGTACTATCAAAACTAGTTACAAGCACCTCTGGGAGGCGCGGGAGAAGCTGATATCTCCAGAATGGAATATTGACTTGAGTAAATTCCCAAGTCAGTAGCGACTTATACTAACATACAACAAGCATCCTTTTTTGAACATCAAGGGTGAAAAAAAACTGAGGGCAAAGACCGGCGGGTTGTTGTCATCAACGATATTTATTTCTCTAAAGGAAAAACGAAAGCGCAAGTTCGCTTAAAATGATTAAAATCGTCAAACATAGAGTACGAGGGTTAAAAAAAATTGCTGGGGTACATTTATAAAAATGGTATTTAAAGGCTTCAAAATAGTATGCATAATGCTAAGTTAATTCTTCAATCAACTCATACAAAAAAATATCAATCGTTTTATCGTTTGGCATTAAAAGCTGCCGAAATGTCTTGCTTGCTGAATTCAAGTAAAGTGACAGAGGCAGGTTGGCCATCTCCGTCTGAATAATACTGATCGAGGATCTTTATGAGGCGGGAGATAGTAGACTGATACTGTGCCTCGATTGCATTCCACACTTTTGAAACCAAGTGGGGATCTTTATCAGCGTGCGAATCCTCAGTCTCGCCCCAAAAGTGCTTCTCCACACGAGCATACAAAGTGCTCACTCCCTTTCTTACTTCCTTGGCGTCCATACCGGCAAGCATTCGCTTGACGTTGCCACGACTGTATGCACTTCTAGTAGATGGATTCTCTCGTGCGTTCTTTGCTAAAAGCGTTTCCACACCTTCGACAAAGTCTAGAACCTTCCCGAGCGGTCGGTGTAGCACCGAGTTGATATAGATTTCTAGCTCTTTCTTGTAGGTTATAATGGCGTTTCCTCTGTAGCTCATTAGAACACCGTTTGAGGAGTCCATAAGACCTTCATTCAAAACGTTCATATTTTCAATCATCATAACGTGATAATTGAGCTGTTCTTTATCTTCGTGCTCGGCAGATGCTGCCATAAGGCCGGCGCCTGCCGTGGACTCTATCGCGGATGGTTCCTTCGCAATTCGCTGCAAATTTCGGAAAACCTCTTTAAAAATTCGTTCATATGTATCGTTGATCACTTTGCGAACCGGAAGTTCGGAGATGGGATGCTCAGGTGTGTGGATGGCTTGTAGGTCACTCTCAATGACTTTACAGAATCCTGGAAGCACTTTGACGAAATAAACAACACCCTTTCGCTTCTTACTAGAAACGACGGTGTTGCTGATTGCAGATATCTGTTGCTGGATATATGACAGCCAGCCCTGAACCAATCGGTCTCTCAGGCGCGTCAATTGAGTACTGAGAAAGTCTTGATTCGTTGCTTCGTACCTAGACAGCAATTTCTCGGTGAGTGCCAAGAGATAAGGCGTCTCAAGACTGCTATTCTTGATGAAAAAATCTGTGAACGCGATCACCCTGTCGTGGAAACTGCTAAAGATCTGATTCATATGCATGAAAAGCTCTTTTCCTCTGGTAACATCCGACTCGACTTCCCTCACTGAGAACTGATTAAGCATTGATTCGCCATCGCGCCGACTGGCGACTGGCATACGCTTGACAAACTCAGGAAAGTTGAATTCACTGAAACTCGACTGGTGGAATAGCTGAATTAGCAGTTCTTGCTGTGAAATAAATGTTCCTGCTATACCGTCCAGGATTTTGGTCAACGCCGCCTTGACTTGTTCCCTTTGCTTCACGTTCGGAGTCCAAACAACCTTATCCTCGCTGAGATTTGGGCTAGTAGAGGCACTCAACGCTGCTGAGAGCGATTCTTTGCTGTCATTAGACCGGAATTTGGCGAGTGTTCCTGATCGTTTCAAAGACTTGGACACCAAATTGTCCGATGTAGATTGTGCCTTTGCTTTAGCGTAATTCACAAACGAGAATTTTTCCGCACGCGATAAAAGCATTGATACCTGCTTTCGCCACTTGGCCATATACTGAGATATGGCATCATCATAGTATGGCTGTACACAATATTCGTACATCTTTAGCACGCTCTCATATGTCATTGTGTCCATTTCACGCAGATAAAGAAGGATTCCACAGAATGGATAAAGGTGTCTCATAAAAACGCCCTCGATCTTGATAATCACAGGCTCTTCTGTATTACTGTAAAGACCCTTAGACTCCGCACTCGCTTCCTTAAATTTGATCTCGATATGTTCTTTGAATCTCGATCCAAATTCGTTCCTTGCTTGCTCATAAAGGCTTCGCTTTTCTTGAATAGCCCTCATTTGCGATAAAGAGTCTCCTTGACTTGCCTCTGAGATTTCCAAACCGTGATACAGCTTGACAAGGGCAGCCTCTGTTGAAGCGAGCTCCTTTGTGTTGTTAATCCTGCATGCCAAAAGCGTTCTTAGAACATCGTCCGGAATATTAACAGTTTGTAAGATGCGGCTAAGCTCATTCCACAAGTCCTTCTGGTGGTTGGTCTGCACCTGGATACCTTTTCCTTGACTCTCAATGTGTTTAACGTCCTCAGAGAATGCACTCAGTTGTACCGAGAAAAAGGCAAGAACTGTGTCAAGTCTCTCACTTTCCGCAATTGCACTTTCTAAAATGTGGTCAATTTCGTCTAGCCGATCATCAAGGTCCACCACGTTGTGGGTGTTTGCAGTCTCCAGTTCAAGCAGCTCGTTGCCAATAGTCATCTCTAAGCTTTTAACATCGTCCCTTCCAGTCCAATTGAATTCTCCGAGAGTCTCCTCGACAGCAGATGCATTCGACTGAGCCGAAAAGGATATGTCTCTGCGGTGTTCTCTACCTCTCACCCTGGTTTCCTGTGCTATTTCAGGCCTCTGGAAACTTCCCTGAGTCGATAATGTATCTGTTTGGTTTTTCATAACACTTGTATTGATCATTTCTTTCAGCTCTTTATCCTCGTCATCACGTTTGGGAACCTGCTTGTTGAAATCAACCACAGTCACATTATCTTGCTCAAATTGTTCTTGTTCATCCGCAATAATCACTTGAGATGATCGATTTGTATGAGCAAACACTTTAACATCACTAAGAACTGAGCGCGATCTATTATGTGATGGCCCGTGGTTTGACGTTGCTTCTGGTGCATCAGCGTCAAAGGACTCCAAAATGTTGGGCGATGATTTGGAAGCATATGCACCCGAATTTGTACTAAAACGCGCCACGTCAGTGTCTATTTCATTGGCATTTGGAACAGGTGGCGCAGGGGGTGATATAACTGATTTCTGCGATACGTGTAACAACGCATGGTTAGATAATGCTCGTTGCCGTGTCGGTGCAAGCTCCAAAGAGTTGGTATTATCAAGGTGCACAGACCTTCTTTGTTGATGGAAGGACTGACGGTTGCTTTGGGGCTGCTGCCACGAGTCATCAGCTGGCTTAAGCGGTTGAGTGGTGACATATCCTGTTGGTCGCAAATTGGCCGGGAACGATTGATTGCTTGTTTTGGAAGTAGCCGAAGGTGATCTTTTATGTCTCTCAGAGTTGGGAAGAGAATGGCTCGTGGATACACTATGAGTGCTAGAGGGAGATTGTGCCATACCCATCGCAGACGGCATGGGCGGAGGTGCCATGTTGATCGGAATGGGCTTAGAAGCTGTCGACATTTCAGCTGGCGGTGCTCTTGGTCCACTTGGGGTCACATTTCGTTTCTCAGTTGCTATCCTGTTGGAAGGGGTGGATGCTGGTCCGGCTGGAGTTGGTGCTGAAGTTTGACCGGGTCTCAAGGGCGGTGTCTGCTGCTGTGGACCTGGAAAACTATAAGAAGAGCCTATAGGCGGAGTTTGTACTAATGGAGATGGATGTGATACCTGAGGAGACTGACCATAAGAAGATTGAGTGCCGCCGACAATTCCTCCAGGTGATTGTGGTTGGTGAAAAGGTGGAGCATCTTCTGAAGATATAAACCTTGGGTTCTGCGAGCTTTGGCCCCCATTTGCCTCGATGTTTACCATTTCTGGCATCTTTCCTGTATACCGCTTGTATACAATGACAGCACTGTTCACAAACATACTTTTCTCACGAGACGATCTAGTCACCCAGTAGTAAGGTTTACCCATATGCATTATGAACGCGCCCATGTCTGCTGTGTCGCCTTCAATCTTTGTCAGGTCGTCCAGATTCCATGTCTTGCCAATTTGAAACGTTCCATTAGGATTTTCTCTAGCCTTGTGAACCCGCACACGGCCTGATTTCCTGACTGCTATAATGACTGCACGCTGTTTCTTATTCTTGTCGGGGGAAGTTGGAGGGGGTTTCGACGAAGGGTAGTAGGAATCCTCTGTCACACGAACATGCGTGATATATTTTTCAAGCACTGTCAAGTTAGCCTTGTATCACTATCTCAGTCATTCCGTACGATGGTTCTGCTCATCAACTTTCGAGAAACACGACCGAACAATCCGTTCCTTCTCGTCTTCGAATGCATGAGCTAGTTGCTCCCGCGACAGTTGTCCGCTCCCGCCCGAGCTACTTCGCGGTTCATGGTTTTTGTTATGATTATGCCCGGGAAGATGTGGCATCATAAATGCGGAAGATCAATCCCTCTATGCTGCCCACTAACAAAGCTTTATGGTTTGACGACAATTGATATCGTTTGTAACGTGTGGAGAACCCAGGAGTGGGCCGCGCGCCAGGCGGTGATGTCCACGCTCGCTCACAATTTTGGACCACACCAAAAAAACTACGCTAGTTTATCTCTACTACTCTAAAGTTTCTATATTTGAGACCTGGTGTTTTTTCGGTCTTTCTTGGAGCTGCCCAGATCCAAACAACAGGGAATCATAACATTCAGCAGTGGGACATATGAGCAATGAGAAACGGGCTCCGTCATTGTACGATGATAGGAAGCGATACGCGGTTATTGTAGACGCAGGGTCGAGCGGCTCACGAGCACACGTGTACTCATGGCCAGACGTGGAACTTTACGAACTCGATCCGTCATTGTTCACGGCAGTTCCTCAGATCCAGCAAGTGGGAGACAGTAAGAAGATTTCTCCTGGAATATCCAAGTACTCAGGTGACAAACTGGACGATTTGTGGGATGATCACTTGAAGAAGTTGATGAAGCATGCCCAGTCTCTTGTACCGTCGCATGAGCATTATCGTACACCGGTGTTTGTTCTGGCAACGGCAGGTATGAGATTGCTCCCGCAAAAGGACCAGTTAGAAGTACTTCAGAAGACTTGCAGACACTTGAGAGAGCATACAAAGTTTTTCTTGCCTGAGTGTGCGTCCCATGTCACTGTTATCGACGGAGAAACTGAGGGTCTGTACGGCTGGCTAGCCTTGAACTATTTACTGGGTGATGGACAAGCCTTTAGTCTTGACGAGCAAGCTAAAAGTTATGGGTTCATGGATATGGGTGGTGCATCAGCACAGATAGCCTTTGCCCCGAATAGAACTGAAACGGACCGGCACGAGGACGACTTGTTTCGAGTGAACATTCGCACCAATGATGGTTATAACCACGAATGGAAGGTGTTTGTCAGTACATGGCTTGGATTTGGTGCAAATGAAGCCAGAAACCGGTTTTCTGAGCAACTACTGACAAAGGCCAAATCTGAAGATCCCGAAACAGTAACTGTTACTGATCCATGCTTACCACTGGGTGCAGAGCTGATCTACGAAGGAAGTTCGGACAATTCAACGGTTGAACTTGTAGGATCTGGCAACTATAACAAGTGCTTTGCAAACATGTATCCGTTGCTCCAAAAAGAACTTCCATGCAAAGATGATCCGTGCTTGTTCAATGGAGTCCACGTGCCCGCTATCGATTACAACATTAATAGATTTGTTGGAGTGAGCGAGTATTGGTACACAGCCAATGATATTATGCAAATGGGCGGCAAGTACGACTTTTTAAAGTTCAGCCGTAAAACGGAAGAGTTTTGCGGAAGAAGTTGGAGCTCGATTAAGGATGATTCACATTATGAGGGTTTGTCCGAAGACATTCTTCGTCATGCTTGCTTCAAAGCGACATGGATTATAAACATTTTGCATATGGGATTCGGTGTCCCTATAGCTTCGTCTAGACCAGAGAAGCGCCATATTTATTCCAATGATACTACTAATGACTATGATACCCAGAAGCAGCATTTGCTTGAGCTGAACAGCACTGGCAACAATACAGTGGCTTTTATAACCGAGTCGCGCGACGACCGCCTTTCCACAAGAAATATACATGATTTTTTGGATCCATTTCAAAGTGCAGTGGAGATTAACGGAAACGACTTGTCATGGACGTTAGGACGGGCAGTACTTTACGCCTCCAGTCTAGTCGCCGCTGCTCATGATAATATTCCCAGTGTCGGCTACTTGCCAGTCGGCGAATCGTCGTCGTTCATTCCTGGCGGCGAGTTGCCTTCTTCCAGGCTGCCTGCTTATGCTAGTGCGGGTGGGATAGCCGGGATGAGTTCGACCGCACTGATCATCATATTCTTCATTGCGGCTCTGCTATTTTTCGTTTTATACACGTTGAACTCATGCGGCGGCAAGTCGCATATATATTTTGCATTCTTCTCGATCCGGTCGCGAATCAAGAACCTAGTGCTCCGACTCACCTTCCCGTTCCGAAGAAGGAAGCGAGCCAATGACACACAAGTGACGGAGCGGCTGCTCGAAGAGGGAGCAAGCGAGTTTGAACTCGAAGAGCACTACCAGCTCGAACCGATGCAATCGCATGGCCAGTTGACTCCTAGGGGGTTACTGCGACCGTCTTCTTCTGCGCAGCTTGCTACCACTACGAGTATGGTGGACTTGAAGAGCCTTGCTCCTTCAAGAGTCAACAGTCGGGTCAGCATGCGTGATTCGCCGCCTGTGTCGTTCTTGTTCGATCAGGACGGTGAGCTACCGGGGGTGGTACCAGAGAGGACAATCCGCAAGGCGTATTCAGTGTCGCGGTTGCCGAAGTCGCCAAAACATTAAAAGCATAGTGCATAGTAATTTAAAAATGATATACAAACTTCTCTTGATCGTGATTGGTATCCTGGCCGCAAGCACCCAAATGTCACCATGTTTCCTGAAGCATGGTACTTTTAGAGCCTAGGGTCTTCATCCATCTTTCCTGCGGTATGAATAGTACAATCCATACCAAAAATGCTATTTAATATCAACGATGCAAAAAAGAATACATGTACACAAGAATGTACAAGCGAAAAAAAATCAACTCCGATACGGGGAATCGAACCCCGATCTGCTCGGTGAAAACGAACCGTGCTAAACCATTACACTATATCGGATTTGAATGGTTGAAAAAATTGGCTTTTAGGAACAATTTATACCCTTCTGAGCCGCACGTAAAAGCCGCATGTCATGCGGCTCAAATGTCATTTAGAAGGTTTATGACTGAATAAAGTAATCCATATAAAAATATGGACGCTTTTTAATGTATGGGTTATGTTTGTTACTCAAAAAGTTGTCTAGTTAAGGTTTTGAAGGGCATGGTACCGTGACGTGGATTCTTTGGAAATCATGCGGTAAGAATCATTGCTTTTATTTAATTTGGTTTTAGATACTTTTTCATGCTTAGGAGCATTTGTTTGATGCCATTTTCTTGTGCTGTATCGTTGGCACGCCTTGATGCACTGACAGCTTCGCGGTGGAGTCAGCGACAATACAGCGGAGATTACCATCAGATACATCCTGATGCGGAGGTGAACAAGGAATAAAGCTTATTGAGATACTTCAGAACACTATGGATGTAACGTTGGAACTCATCATCCCAAAGCCATCCATCGAATGCGGAGCAGAAGCCGTCATTTTTTAAGTTGACCTCGGCATTCGAGCTGGGCGGGGAAGCATTGTCGCGAGAGTTGCAGATTCAATAATTTTCGGTAGAATACATAAGCGAGATCCGCCCGCTGCCTAGATTTCTTCACTGCGGGCGGGGTGGTGGGCCGCACGCAGGCCCGAGAAGAACGTCGATATGCATGTCGCGGGGTCGTGCGTGTGGGGAAGGAAGTACTGGTAGATCAATCTGAAATATCTCCACCCTCACAACTCACAGGAGACGAAGAGAGTAAAATAGAAAACAAAAATATCATTATATCATATAAGTCATAAAGAGCAAAAAAGGGACGAGAAAACGCACGTTACAATTCGTATCTAAAGTTCTTGTTCTCCCGGTCGGTCAAATCGAGTTCGACAATTTCCTCGGTGGCTTCCTCTCGAGGACCGTACTCGCGGTCTCGTCGAGCGTTTTCCCGAGCAAGCATGAATCGAGAAATGATTGCCATGACCAAGCAAACGGCCGTGAACACGGTATTCGTAATGAATCCCGCGTTGAATCTAGGACCAGGCGAGGCACCGAACGCAATGGCCGTGACCACGGTTCCAATACATCCGCCAAGGAACAAGGACGCAGATGTGACGAACTTCTTGGTACTTCCAGCAACATTTGAAGATGCTAGCGAGATGACCATACCGGAGGAGCCAATGATGCATGGGAACAGAAGAACACCGACGTATCGCGCAGCGACGTTGCTCAATGGAGCCAACCAGCACAGCAATGCACCTAGTAACTCAAGGGTCAACAGGACGAAGATAACGTAGTACCGCATTCCGTCAAAGTATCGCGACACGTAGGAACCAGTCAGAAGCGAGATCACTGTGACAGCGCCAAGTGGCATGGACATGAGCAAAGCGTCGAGATTCTCAAAGCCCATAGACTCAATGACGTATGGCGAGAATGTTGAAAGTGCTGCACCGGGGCCAGTGGCCAAAGTGACGTACAGAGTAATGAACCAGAAATTAGAGTCGGTGACACATTCACGGAATTGAGACCACTTGATCTTGTTGCTGATATCACCAGCCTGGTTCTGTCGAAGTCTGTCAAGTACAACCTCCTTTTCACGGTCAGACAAGAACCGTGCGTTGGCAGGTCCATCTGGCAATGCCCAAAACAAGAACAGAGCCCATGCGACAGAAACACTGTTCATGACAATGTACATGTTCTGCCACGGCTGGAGACTGTCCTTGATGTGAACTGTGCCCCATGTGATAGGAATGAAGATGATAGTGCCCAGTCCACCAGCGGAGTACCAGAAGGCAGATCGAACGACTTGCTGCTTTCGGGTCCACCAATATGTGATGTAGACGGTAAAAACGGTTGGAACACATGCTTCCATGACTCCAAGAAGAGCTCGAACAACCATCAGCTGCGCGTAGTTCTTGCACAACACTGTGAACATGCCAATGATAGACCACAAGATGAACGCGGTGCTGCAGACCTTACCAGTGGGGAACTTTTGAGCCAGAATGGACCATGGGTACACGCCTGCGATGTAGCCAATAGAGTAGATCATGGTCACATTGGTGTACCTTGTGTTGTCGGTCACAAACTGGCCATTTGGCAACACGCCGACAATCTTGACCAAGTCCAAATCTTCCAGCATACCAAACAAGGCAGCACCACCCAAGGTGGCCTTGTCAAGGTACAAGATCATGTATGAGACAACCATGAGCGGAACGATTCGAAGGTCCAGCTTTCGAGTGATCCGACGGTCCTCTTCAGGATCCACGACGACGATTCCCTTCTCATTTTCGAGATTGGTAGGTGCTGTTTCAAGCCTCTGCAAATCTGGCTTTTCAGACATGGCTAGTTATTTCCCTCAAACATTTCGAGGAAGCAGGACTGGGTTATATAGGATTCTTGATGCATTAATTTCCTCGCTTCTGCAATCACGGGTCGCACAGATCCAATGCAGCCAAATGAGGACCCCGAGTAATATCTCCGTGCGTCTGCAGCATCTGCTGGCTTGCGCCAAGTTGTTTATTTGATTCTATTTCAAAACTGGGAAGTAGATCCTTGAGTGAATACTGTACATAGACGCCGGTTGCGGGGAGTCCCGAGTACGCGCATCTCTGTACGATATGAATGTCTCAATTTGCAGGGTGCGTACCGGTAGCTTTTCATATCTTGCATAAAAAAGATAACCTGGAGTACAAGCATGTAACTTTGCATGTCATAGTGGGCTCAGCCATTTTGTGTGATTTAAGGTTATCTCTTACCGATCGTGTACGGCACTAGAGAGCATGTGAAAAATCTATTCTGGACGCCAAAAACTGTTCAAGTTGAAATAAACTAGTTTCATCAATATTGAGGTTTCAATACAGCCAAGTTTCAAAAAAAAAGGATTCCTCTGAATAAAGTACAAAGTGGTGCAAAAGATGGTGCGGCGGGGGCTGCGGGTTAAGGATGAACCGAGGCGTAGAAAACGACATCTCACCCCCACTCCACTGCATCGCTCTCCCCCCCTCAGTAAGCGGGGCGATGGATGAATGGCTATTCGGGTCTCGCCATCCATCCTCGCGACTACGAAATTAACAAAAACTCGTTATCTTTAAATAAATATGCGTATTTTCGCTTTTAGTCAAGTATTCGGTTCATCGTCTTTGTAATAAAGCGGCCATGCTGCGGTTCTCGGCTACACATTCTTATCAGTGACAAAGCTGCGGGCTCCGTTATCTTAGTACAGTACACTCCTGCAACGGAACTGTCGAACTTTTCGAAAATGACCCGAGAGCCGGAATCGCTCAGCTCCTGCAGGGTATGCATTAATCCACCCGGTACAAAGCTTGAACGAACGGTCTCTTTTCACCAAACTGCAGCTCTTTTGTCTCGTAAGATTCCAGCGATAACGGCGGATGCACACGTCTGTACGTAATGTACTAACCTTAGATACGTCCTTCACATGCTAGATATTAAGTATTTTTTCGGAATTTAGAAAGTGAAATATTTCCGTCATTTGTGTTAAATTATCGGTACAGTTACACTGTCCTTGGAAGGTCGCCGCAGATGGGATGGGCAAATTTCGGGCGCGCGGCCACGCGTAGGTGACGCGTCTCGCGTTTCCCGTCTCTACGTTCTGTTAGTACTACAGTAGGTCAAGTTGGCTACGGGGGGCTATGAGCAGTAGCGACGATGATTTGGACTTTGCCGAGCTCGATGCGGTTTTCGAGCAACGCAAAGTTGGTCCATCCGAGCCTGCAGTAGTTACGGACAAGGGCAATGTGGAAGATGGCAAAGCACGACAGACAAGTTCGACGAGCTCTGAAAGGGCCAAGATCACTTCATTCTTTAAATCAAATAGCTCATCAAACGACATTCCCGCCGAAGCTATCGATACTCCTACAAGGGCACCGTCTTCTTCCCGAAGCTCGAACGGATCAGCGCAAGAAACGCCATGTCCTCCAACACACCACGAGCTAGACTATGAAGCTTGTCGAACAGCCATATACCCTACCAATTTGCCAATCAGAGATTACCAGTACAATATAGTCCAACAGGCACTATACAAGAATGTCCTCTGTGCTCTGCCGACGGGACTTGGTAAAACATTCATTGCCTCTACCGTCATGCTCAACTGGTACAGATGGACCAAAAGTGCCAAAATAATATTCATGGCACCGACACGGCCTTTGGTTTCTCAACAGCTTGAGGCATGTTTAGGAATAACAGGTATTCCTCGATCCGATTCGTGCGTGCTGATAGGAGGTGCCATGACACCAGCGCAGAGAGCGTCACAGTGGCAAGAGAAGCGGGTATTCTTCGCCACGCCACAGACAGTCGAGATTGATGTGAAAAAGGGGTTTGTCGATCCGTCTGAGATCGCATTGCTGGTGATTGATGAAGCTCATAGAGGTGTAGGCAAGTTTGCATACACTGAAGTGGTCAACTTTGTCAGCTTGTATAACAAGAGCTTCCGAATCCTCTCACTGACTGCCACTCCTGCTTCCACCACTGAAGGGGTACAGACTATCTTGACAAATATGAAAGTATCCAAAGCGGAGATCCGTACGGAGGAGTCTATCGATATCCAGCGGTATGTGCACAAGCGGGAGATCTTGAAGCTACAAACAGAAGTTCTTCCAGTCCAGGAAGAGATTATTGAACTTTTTTCCGAAGCATGCAATCCCCTGGTGGTTGATTTGATGAAGCGGAATGTTCTCTATCTCAGTGGCGGAGCACAGGGGTTAAACAGGTACATGGTGCTGCAAGCTCTGGTGCGTTTCAATGCCACACCTGCATCAAGGGACTTTCGCAATCCATTGACTCTCAAGACAAGAGCTTATCTCAAGGCATTGATACCATTAGCAGGTGCTATGAGCCTGTTGAAGATCCACGGGATCCGGCAGTTTTACGACAAATTAATGGCATTCAAGAAAGGTGCAACGCAGGACCCAACTGGCAAGAAGAAAAAGCCCGGTAAGATTGTTTCTAGTATTCTTGACGACGAGAATTTTCAACAAGTGACAAAGAAATGCGAACAACTACTGTTCGCGGATGGTAAACCGAATACAGAATTCTTGGGCCATGACAAGCTGGTCAAACTTGTTGGCGAAATGAATGATTTTTTCGAGAACCCATCAGCTTCAGCGGACAGTAGAGTTATTGTATTCGTCGAGTTCCGTGAATCTGCTGCGGAAGTATGCAGAATTATTGCAAACAACTGTCCGATGGCCAAGCCTCGTTTGTTTGTTGGCCAGCAGTCAACAGGCAGTAAAGATAAAAACGAGGATGAAGAGATTATGGTTGCATATGATATCTATGGCGAGCAGGTGAGCAAGGGCATGAATCAAAAAGAGCAGCAGAAAGTCATTGCAGAGTTTAAAGAGGGCGTCTACAACACACTTATCTGCACGTCTATTGGTGAAGAAGGGTTGGATATTGGGCAGGTGGACATGATCGTCACGTACGACCAATCGAGGAGTCCTATTCGAATCTTGCAACGTATGGGACGAACTGGTCGAAAGCGAGCAGGTCGAATCGTCATGTTACTGGCAGCGAATGAAGGTGACAAACTTGAGCTAGCCATGAGAGGTTACAAGCATATTCAGGACACGATAAACGAGGGCAAAGGCAGCTTTGAGTACGAGCCCGTGAATCGGATTCTGCCCAACGATTGTAAGCCGGAGATTGTCAAGAAGGACATTGAGATTCCGGCCGAGAATAAAGAGATTTTGGAGGGCGAGCACACTGCTAGAAACCTGGAGAAGCTACAAAAGTCTGCGAAAAATAAACGAGCTTCAAGCAAGAACAAAAAGGACACTAAGAAGGCGCCTCCGCGGAAGTATTTCATGCCTGAGAATGTCGAGACTGGGTTTGTCAACGCCAGTAAACTTCCACAATTGTCCGAAAGCTCTGATAGCGAATCTGACGGTGGAGTCGATGGGTTTGGAGGCTTGTTGGATACCAGTTTGATGAAAGATTCCGATACCAGTCGGTCGGCAATTGGTGATGAGGACAGTACTGGTGCGATTTTGGACAATTCCAGTCAACTGCCTCTAGTGTCTGCAAGTTCCAGGTCTATTTCTCGATCTTCTCCAATTCCAAGTAGCAAGCCCGGAAACACATCAATACATGCTACCGGCAGCCCCAATCCAGACATGACCTTTAATGGGTATGATCCGTTCGACGCTGTTGGAAGCGGGCCAAAGGATAAGCATGATGTACAGATGATCTCTCATTCGAGCCATGCACAGCGTTATATCGCATTCAACTCGGAGATGGCCATTGGAACTCCCCCGTTGAAGGCTCTGGATAACCAATCAATCAGCAACACTTCTGGGTCCATCAAACGCTTGCATCTGGATTTGACGATGGATTCGAGTGATGACAATGACATTGACGATGAGAACATTATGCCTTACAACAAAAGAAAGAAGGACACTATACTGCTAGATTGATGAGTACTTAAAGTATTAGTATATAACAAATTATTTATTATTGTGCATTTGGAGGCTGACTAGAACCTACCGGTACACTACTGCGAGTAGAGGCTCTATAAGAGCCTCTAGGCATTACTCAGCAATATACGAGATGCTAACGTAAGAATTTTTTTTTTTTTTTGCCACTCGAAATTGCGCGCCAGCTCCAATCTCCCAATAAACCTTGGGACTATAAATTGGGCGGGCCTCCCCTTGACAGAACCTCTTTTTTTCTTCTCCTTGTCTTTATGCATTGGCGTTACGCATATCTGTGAAGATTCGTCTGAGGTTGTGTATTTGCTGGTTGAAAACTTTCAACTGACCGCTCTCAGGCCTGACTTCTTCTGAGGTTAAGGTCTGGGGAATTTTTGAAAACATTTCATTACCAGCTTGTTTATGCGGTATTTTTCTGTGCTTCAAGTTTCTATTCTTTTGTGACATGTGTGTTGTATATCTGCGAGGTCGTGGAGCATGTTACAAAGAAATTGATTCATGAAGTATTTGATCTCTTGGTGAAGATGGCTGTTTATGAGAGGTGGTTTAGAGATAGCTATGAGTGTGTGCTGGTACACAGTTGAGCCTAAGATCGATACTAGAATATAGATGGAGTAATAATGTCCATATCTCTTACATAGAAATAATTTAATTGACATACGAACGCATTTAATTCATATACCGGTAGCTGGTCCTCAATTAATTGGCCCTACAGTACAGTCTCAGTCTCTGGCCTCACAGGGACAGGAAAAATTCACACGTGCGTGCGCACGCTTGTACACATACAGGGGATATTCCTGCTACGCGTCGTGTTCTAGTAGTGTGAGTACGCCTGTAACTCCTGCCTGCCTGCCTGCCCCCTTAAAATTCAAACGGTTTTGGTTCAGACCACCGTGTAGGGATCCACAGGAATCTCGATTGTTGTTTTTGTTTATTGTTCTATTATAGGATAACAGATAATGCACACACATTTATGTGACCAGTCAGCCTTTATCTCCATGGTTGAATGTAATCTATCTATCTACTAGAACATGTGTATCAAACGACACAAGTACAGCACAGTACATGCTCATCTTCATCATCCGTATGCAATTCACGGATGATCAATGATGCTCCCGCCCGCCCCCTATTCCTCACCCACTCTCTCCAGATCTCCAAGCTGTACAAAATGTGCGTGCGCCCATATGCCCCCTCCCCTCTCTCCCTCCTCCGAGCGCCGCCAGCCATACAGAAAGGTGAGGCTTTCCTCCCTTAGTAGTAGTAGACCTCCTCACTCCACTCCATTCCACTTCACTTGACTTTATAACAATTTCCATCTCTTTTGGCCTCATTCTCTAGCAGCAGTCTACACCGCTTTGACCTCTTCTCTTCTCAACGACCGGTCAATAACATCCATCTGCTTTAAACCGTACATTTGTTCAGCCCCTTAGTCCTTTTGGTGGTTCACCCTCTGTGTTTCACCTCCTGAGATTCGGTTTCCCTCGCATAGGCGCTCTCCTCCACCCCTACTTGCCTGCACGCATACACGAAAAATACACGCACACACACGCAGCAGCCCCCCTAGGAGGCCAGGTTTTTTTTTCTTCCTTCCTACTTTACTTTCCTTCTTTACATCCTGTCGTTCAAAAAGTATTGGGGGTCCTTTCTTCAAGAAACATCGCAGCCGTTTCTCATACCATTCAGTCCATCAACTCACCACCATACTCCGTTCATTTTCACCCCCCTCCCTGCTTCAACGTGTCTCTTTTCAGCTGAGCGTCCATCCATCATACCTCCAACAAAGTCTATCGCAGGACGGCAGCATTTTGCATAACTGGAGTGCACACAAAATAAACGTTTAGGATTATACTAATCTTCAAGTTTATCGGACAAATCTCAACCAAAGCTAAAATAGAACAACGCAAGGCCTCAGAGTTAATTGGACAATTAAGCGTGCCTCCCCTCACTCACTCTCTTTCAAAGGAAAAAAAACAACAACTTCGAATTCTTGTTAAGTTTTTTTTTCCTTTGCCTTTTTTTACCTTTTTCAACTTACGTGTTTGCTGGTTCTTCTCCTCTTCTCCAAACCTCCTAACTTTTTGGATTGCTAGACGCGGTACTTTTAGATACGTCTCCATCGAAAAAAACACATCCAATCGAACTACAACATATCTAATCGCGACCAAAAACAACAATCCCCAGCATCATCTAAAAAGACTTCACATCGACAATGTCTTTTTCTAGCACTGCTTCAGTGTTTCCACAACATGCATTTATGAATCCAGGGCCGGCTCCCGTTCCACCTCCCGGCGAGGCTGGCTATAACAACGGCAGTACAAATCAACACACGCCATCAAATTCAGACTCATCGACAAATACATCTAGTTCTGTTCGAAAATTTTCAGGAGCGACTTCGAATTCGCCGCCACTGGGCTCGTCGTCGTCGCTTTCATTACACGACAGCAATGGCCGCAGCAAGATCGTGAAACAAGGATGGGTCTCAATTAAAGAAGATAGCTCGATCAAGTTTATGTGGACCAAAAAATATCTCGTGCTGCGGGATAATACTCTCGAAATGCTCAAGAGCGAAGTAAGTTTCATCTTTTTTTTTTCTGACTGACTATGCAATTAGGGGGCGCGATGATTGAGACATGATCAAAGATTCAATATTGACGATGGGTACGGTACCGGTGTCCAAACTGGTGCCCCTATACTCTGAAATTGTTTGATCCAGATTGATCTCGTAAAACAACTTTTATGAAGGAGCGTTCTTTCATCTATAAAAGTTAGAGTTCAATTATGGTCAAGTTCGCTCTCTTTCGCGACATGTCTCAAAAGATATCCAATGCCTTTGAAAGCAAAGCAGAACTCAAACTTATGCCAGAACCCAGACTGCTAACCACTTTGTTTTAGACTGCCACATCAGGGACATCGATTTCTCTGCTTGCAGTTACAAATGTAACGCGCGTGGATATCAAGCCTTACTGCTTTGAAATTATCAGAAAGGAAGCTAAGAGCGTGTATGTCGCTTGCAAGAGTGACACTGAGCTCTATTCATGGATTGATGAGATTTATTCCAAATGTCCAACAATGGCGGTCTCATCGCCGACCAATTTCACACACAGAGTACATGTTGGTTTCGACCCTGTCACTGGCGATTTCACTGGTCTTCCTGATGCCTGGGAAAAGCTGTTGCATGCATCCGCCATTACTCACGATGATTATCTCAAGAATCCAGAAGCTGTCATTGAAGTGCTAGAGTTTTACTCTGACATTCAAGCTCAGGAAATGTCCACTGAGGTGCATCCTGTGCCTCATCAACGAGGAGGCGGAATTGCTCAGCCAAGTTCTTTCCCAGGTGGTAACCCACTTCAGCGGGTGCCTACGTCGGGATCTATCGAGACTTCTCAGCAACAACAGCGATATCCACCAAGCCAACAAACTAATTCTACATTACAATCTAACCTTCAGGAGTGGACCAAAACGCCTCGCAGTGCTCCAAACCCCAACCCACAGCTTCAGGCATATAATCAGACACCACCAATGCCTTATCAAAGCTCACAGAATGCTGCAAATGGTATGCATCATATGCCTCCTCCTGTTGGTCGACAGCAACGTCAAGGATCTGTCTCTTCAACGCACGAACAGCAGATTCACGCTCAGCGACAAGCTCCACCTCCACCGCATTCTAGTCGCACTGCAAACCGAAATCATTTGAACGAAATTGCTCCGTTGCGCCAAGCGCCTCCTCCTCCACGGCCGGCGCCTCCATCATCATCGCAAGCACCTCCTCCTCGTCAGCAAGTGCCCAACATTCAGATTCCAGCTAATCGCCATTCGCCAACTGGTTCTGGCTCGCAAAGCCCATCGTTGGCTCGAGTGGGCACACCTACCACGAGTTCTCCAATAGACCCGATTCCAAGACAACCATCAAGCACAAAGCTCAATCAGCAGTACGCTGCTGAGGCTCGACAGTTCCCAAGTGCTGCCGCTCGAACCCAGCAGCAGCAGCAGCAAGTGCCACGAAGTCAGCCTCCAGTACAGCCTATCCAGCCACTTTTCGCTGCTGGAGGCTCAAAGCTGCAAGACTACCCAAAGAGCAGTGGTAACGGCTTTGGTGGACCACAGTCGGTGGCTCCATTGAAGACCAAGCCAAAGACGCCTCAACCGCAGCAACAGCAACAGATGCGTCCAGCGCCTCCAAAGCCTACTGATAGAAAGCCTCATGCTAACGCGGCTACTGCTGCTGCACAGGCAGCTCTGGAAGGCAGCAACCAGCGGGCAAAGCAGCGTGAGGTTTCCAAGCGTATTTCGACGATGACTGATAGCGAAATTATGCAGAAGCTGCGATCGGTTGTCAGTTCTAGCGATCCTCAGCCGCTTTACCAGAAGTTGAAGAAGGTTGGCCAAGGTGCGTCAGGATCTGTCTATGTTGCACGTCCTTTGACAAGTGTAATGGGCCAGCATCGTCGAGTGGCTATTAAGCAAATGGATTTGAGCAGCCAGCCACGAAAGGAGTTGATTGTCAATGAGATTATGGTCATGAAGGAGAGCCAGCATGCCAACATTGTCAATTATTTGGAAGCGTATCTACGTGGATCTTCGGATTTGTGGGTTGTTATGGAATATATGGAAGGTGGTGCCCTTACCGATATCATTGAGAACAACACGCTGAGTGAAGAGCAGATTGCGACCATTTGCTTCGAAACTTGCAAGGGTCTGCAGCATTTGCACCACAAGAATATCATTCATCGAGATATCAAGAGTGACAATATGCTTTTGGACGCCCAGGGTCATGTCAAGATTACCGATTTTGGCTTTTGTGCCAAGCTTACTGACCAGAAGAATAAGCGGGCTACCATGGTTGGTACTCCATATTGGATGGCACCGGAGGTTGTCAAGCAGAAGGAGTATGGTGCCAAGGTTGATGTCTGGTCGTTGGGTATCATGGCTATTGAGATGATTGAGTCTGAGCCGCCATACTTGAACGAAGAGCCATTGAAGGCATTGTATTTGATTGCGACCAATGGTACTCCAAAGCTCAAGCGACCTGATAAGCTCTCCAAGGAGATCAAGAACTTCCTCTCTGTGTGTCTATGTGTTGATGTCAATTACCGTGCTTCTACTGACGAGCTTGTGAACCACGAGTTTTTGAAAAAGGGCTGCAGCTTGCAGTCACTTGCTGTATTGTTGGCATTCAAGAACAAGTCCTGATTGTTTGAATTCCCTCATTTTTTTGCATTTTATCTTTTGAGTCCACCTCATCATCTAGAAGGTTTTATTTTTTTGTGCTTTTTTTACCCGTTGGACGATTTTGTTTTTTTTATGTTTACGACGAACTCTCACCATGATATCTAACTATTTACTCTCATTCTTTATTAATGTGTTTGTTTTATATATATATATATATAATTTTTTATACTCAAGTGGAAATTTTTGGAACCGACAGTTTTTTTCTGTGCCCTGCATGGCTGTGAGTTCAAAGGGTCTATAAGAACGCGGCGATAAACGGCACAGAACAGCTACCTTCTGATAGTAATCTCTTTCAATCATATCTTTGTTTTTTATCGTCGAACAGTATTCATTCCAATCATCATCTTGGGTTTTTTTTATCCAACACATGGAAAAAAATCTCTTTTAGGCCAAGCCGCACCCGCCGCCTCGGGGAACCTTAAATTTCCTGGGCATATATCATCGACATTTCCATCATGTTTATAAGAAGTGGGTGCAAAAAAATATGATCAAGCCCAACGGGGGGCTCGAACCCCCAACCTTGTGATGACTTTAGTCTCCTATTTGTAAGAGAATTTAAGAGTCACACGCTCTACCGATTGAGCTAGCTAGGCTTGCAAACTTGATCTGAATGCCGACACTGCGCGCGCAGGTGGTAGCGCGTAAAATTTTGCGCGGCTCCCGAGCCGCACAGTGTGCGGCGGAATCATCTAAATATATTAGATTAAAACGAAAGTGCGGCGGAATGGAAAAAACAAGCTCTCTCGAGATAAATCCTGGACAAAATCCTGAGCAAAGTCGTTCCAGTTGATATTGGAGTAGTTTTGTATAAAGTGAGGTGAACTATTCTAATGTCATTGAATTTGAGTATTACCAAGATCGAAAAGAAAAGACAAGTTTCAAACAATTAAAAAATAATAATATAAGTTTATTCGGTTAAAAAGAATATGGTATTAAGAAAGGAAAAAGGAATAAAGCTGTTTTTTAGTACATCTAGAAGAGCAGAAGACCAGCCATCAACACAGTCACGAGCGATGCAACGTGGGCACCGAAAGTGTTGGCGCTGTTGCTCTGTGGGACAGATGGGCCAGCACCCACAGCAGCGACGGTCTGCTTTGGAGCGCCTGGAGCACCGCCTGCACCGGCACCAGCACCACCTGGAGCTGGGGCACCATTGGCACCAGCGGCACCTGCACCACCTGGAGCTGGGGCGCCGCCTGCGCCTGCACCGGCACCTGGAGCTGGAGCGCCTGGACCACCTGGAGCTGGGGCACCATTGCCACCTGCGGCACCTGGACGACCTGGAGCTGGTGAAGCACCTGCGGCACCTGGACGACCTGGAGCTGGGGCACCGCTAGCACCTGGAGCTGGGGCACCTGAAGCACCTGGAGCTGGGGCACCATTGCCACCTGCGGCACCTGGACCTCCTGGAGCTGGAGCACCCGAAGCACCCGCAGCACCTGGACCACCTGGAACTGGAGCACCTGAAGCACCTGGACGACCTGGAGCTGGAGCACCTCCACCTGGAGCATTGGAGGCACCTGGGGCTGGAGCGCCTGGGGCTCGAGAGCCTGCGCCTGGAGCGACACCACCTGGGACACCTGGACCTGGGGCTACACCTCCTGGAACACCTGGAGCGACGCCACCTGGGACACCTGGACGACCTGGAATCACACCGCCTGGAACACCTGGAGCGACGCCACCTGGGACACCTGGACGACCTGGAATCACACCGCCTGGAACACCCGGAATGACACCAGTTGGCAGAGTAGGAGGTGGAGTAGTCTTGCAGACATCCGCGGTGCAGCAAACAGTCACAGTGGCTCGATTGAGTGGTCCTTGACCGCCAGTGCAAGGCGGTGGAGGAATGCACTTATTCTCGGTACATCTCACAGTCACAGTCGTCAAGATTGGGCAGTAAGTAGCTGTCACTGTTCTGGTAACGCATACCTCAGTGCAGGCAGCGACACCACTGCAACTTGTGACAGTCTGCGTCACACAAGCTGTGGTAGTGGTGACGATGTTGCTCGCGGTTGACGAAGGGTCAAATGTGATGCTTGATGGTCGGGCTGAAAGAGTAGATCCACTGGATAGTCCCGAGAGAGAGGCAACCGATGAAGCTCGAATAGACGACAATGGGGCAGACGTAGCTGGAGTAGACGACAATGGGGCAGACGTAGCTGGAGTAGACGACAATGGGGTAGACGAAGCCGGAGTAGACGACAATGGGGTAGACGAAGCCGGAGTAGACGACAATGGGGTAGACGAAGCCGGAGTAGACGACAATGGGGTAGACGAAGCCGGGACTAGTGGGACTCTGAGTGACGCAATAGCTGCTTTCAAAGCATCAAGAACAGCCTTGTTTTCTGGAGTCTCTTCAATACTGCTGACAAGCAAGTCAAGGGCGTCGGCAAGTTCGATTGCTGCTGGACTACCTGGAACGATGCCGCCGGAGGCCTGTCGCTTTCCGAGGTTAGCATTGACTGGCTTGCTGAAATTAACGAGCTTATTGATAGTAGTGGTGAGGTTGGTGACAGCCTTGATCGCTGCGGCTTGTACGGCAGCGCTCTGGGGCTTTGCGGCGTTCAAAGAGGCAGCAGATTCTTTGGAGGTTTGTGTCAACTTCGCCATAGCCTGCGCTATCACTGCTGTGTCGCCTCCGTCAATTGCGGCAGAAAGGGCATTTGTATCTGCAATAAGTCTTGAAAGGTCAAAGAGTGCCTTTTCCTCTGGTGTGCCAGTGCCACTTGGAACTGGGGCAGACGAACTTGAGCTAGACATCACAGAAGAAGATGAACTTGAGCTAGACATCACAGAAGATGAACTTGAGCTAGACATCACAGAAGATGAACTTGAGCTAGCCGCCACAGAAGAAGACGAACTTGAGCTGGACGCCACAGAAGAAGACGAACTTGAGCTAGACGACGATTTAGCCGGAACCGCATTTAGTGCTTCAGCGGCAGCTTTCAAAGCAGCAGCCTGGTCAGCATCGATGCCAGCGGCGGCAAACGAATCAAGCGCGCCGGCAAGATCCTTGGCTTCTTGGGAACCTGGAACATTTTCCACCTTGGCCGAATCGCTGGCAACTTTGGCAAGAGCAGCGGCAGCGTCGTTGGCTTTCTTTCGCAAATCCTGGGTCTTATCAGTTACATCTGCCAAAGATGCAGCAGATTTCGTGACAGAGTCAGTCAGTTTCTTCATGGCTTCCTTTATCGCAACCGCGTCACCCCCCGTAACTGCTTTTGCGAGAGCCTCTGTATCTGCGTTAACTGCGTCAAGATCGTCGAGAGCCTGCTTTTCGGGATCTGCGGTAACTTCAGTTCCGAGTGCTTTAGCGGCATCTTTCAGAGCAGCAGCCGGCTCTTCATCGATGCCAGCGTCGGCAAACGAATCAAGCGCGCTGGCAAGATCCTTGGCTTCTTGGGAACCTGGAACATTTTCCACCTTGGCCGAATCGCTGGCAACTTTGGCAAGAGCAGCGGCAGCGTCGTTGGCTTTCTTTTGCAAATCCGGGCTCTTCTCAGATACAGCTTTCAAAGATCCAGCAGATGTCTTGACAGAGGCAGTCAGTTTCTCCATAGCTTCCTTTATCTTATCTGGTTCAGCTGCATCAATTGCTGTAGTGAGAGCTGCAGCATCGACGGTAACAGCATCGAGGTCGGTATTGGCCTGCTTTTCGTCACCTGGGGTAACTTCAGTTCCGAGTGCTTTAGCGGCATCTTTCAGAGCAGCAGCAGCCTTGTCATCATCGATGCCAGCGTCGGCAAACGAATCAAGCGCGCTGGCAAGATCCTTGGCTTCTTGGGAACCTGGAACATTTTCCACCTTGGCCGAATCGCTGGCAACTTTGGCAAGAGCAGCGGCAGCGTCGTTGGCTTTCTTTTGCAAATCCGGGCTCTTCTCAGATACAGCTTTCAAAGATCCAGCAGATGTCTTGACAGAGGCAGTCAGTTTCTCCATAGCTTCCTTTATCTTATCTGGTTCAGCTGCATCAATTGCTGTAGTGAGAGCTGCAGCATCGACGGTAACAGCATCGAGGTCGGTATTGGCCTGCTCCTCCTCTGGTGTAGCAGCAACGTTCACAAACATCTTGTCGTCCGGAGTGCCTGTGGCCGAAGTGCCAGCAGCAGCTGCGGCAGAAGTTTCATCAGTTACTAAACCTTTTGTTAGTTTCGAATCGGCAAAATAAATGTTTCAAACGTACCAGTATCAATCCCTTTGGCAATATTAGTCGTTTGAATAGTCAAATCAGCGGTGTTGGAGTTCTCATCGGCAATGGCGCGAGTGCCCATGGCCGCCAGCGCAAAGGCTAGCTTGATAAGTCCCTTCATTGTTCAAATCCACAAGGTATTAAAAAGCGAGCGTATCGAGTTTAAACGAATGGGTGAGGGTTGAGAAAAAAATATCGATTATTTCCGCGACATTGACGACAATTTATACTTTTTCCTTCTCTGGAGTCTATCTTGAGAATACTGGCATGTAAACACAGGTGTCCTCCGTCCCAGACCCTGCGTCCTGAGAGAGAAAAGAAAAAAAAGAAACTGCGTGTCATTCTTCTCTTGTCGTTTCCGGAATCAAAGGTACACTACACCGATAAGCTTTGTTGTGCATCTGAACCATCTGATCATTCTGAGATTATTGGACCAAGAATAGTTGTCAAGAGGCATGACATTTTTTGGTGTGTTAATTGTAATCTGTTCTGTATATAGATTTTTCAATTGATTATACGAAAATAGAATCGTTCATAGTGAGCTATTCGGGTTATTGTGGGGATACTGGTGACGAGATTTTTTAAAGTTGTGGTGTGTCGAAGGGATGAATACCATCCTTGGAATTCGAGATGTGCAGGACTCCCCGATACTATCTTTACTTTGTTACTATTTGTTTACTACCACTAGTATATTTAAAATACATTCACATCAAGTATGAAAAATTCCATAAAGCATTGATCTATAGATTCCCTTGCACAGGGAGTTGAGACACAAAGGTCGCCAAAGTTTCGTAAAAACCCCAAGAAAGGGATGGATCTAGTCGACAACTGCAGAACCCGGGAACGTAAAAGACAAAGATCGACTCGTGCGAAATACTTCGGCATATTCACGGCCCTCAGTGGAAAAGTGGCGTGGAGATTCACAACCATTGGTTTCCCGGGAGATGCTAAAAGTAGAGGATGTGAACATCTTTATTTCACTCAGTTGCTCACTAAACCCAGCCACCGGACTATCTAGATACACATGCCAAGACGGATGGTGATAACCTTGCGACAGTGCGGCGCCGCCAACTCACTCGCAGTCACCTTCTATGATTAGTCCCCCCCTCCAACCCCTTTCATTCTGTTTATGCGTAAAAAGGTGGTTTGAGATTGAGACTTTCTGGAGAATGGAGCTGAAAGAAGCGGTTGCCTGTATCTGATACTGAAAAAGGCTAGATGAGGCAACTCTTCCCGTTTGTGGACAGATGAGTGCTCCGGCCAATGGCCGGACCTTTGCGCCCCAGCAGGTGCGGCGAAGAAGAGTGCAGTGAGATAAAGTTTTTGATGACATCGCCGGATCGGGAGCACAGTGAGGGATTTTGAAGAGTGAATTCTTGGTGTAAATTCTGGGCCCTAGGTGGTATGTACTGTATTCGAGCATGTGGAAGACTAGAACTTAACTCATTAATCGAGTTGCTGGTTTTCAGAACTAGGTGTTGTATCTGTATGATGTAGCTGAGAAAGGGGTTCGGTTGTACTGTACGGTTTTGACAGACCAGAATAAATAGAGTTTTGTCTGTCCTCCGGAAATGGGCATATTGTAACTTTAGACTTGCACTACTCGACAAGAAATAGAATGCTTTGAACAGCACTCAAATATATGCAGGGCCAAGCAATGCGCTGCAGCTCTTCGTGATACTTTGGCGAAAATCGTACAGTTCGCCGCGTTGGCGTCCAAATTTCACACCCCATCTACCGAGACTTTAGAAATGGAGTGTCAAAAACACGATGAACTGACACAACTCGGACGGCTGGCTGTCCCCCCAGTCTCCTGTCAATAAACTCCTGGATTCATGCATTGCCATATAAAAATAAAGTTATGCAGACGGGTACCTTTTCTGAATGGACGGATTGGATTGGATGGAATGTCAAATGCAAAGAGATGAAAAAAAAAATACTCCTTCCAAACATTCTTGAATTGAGATATGGAATTTACGTAGGTATTTTGAAAATATCCAAATATCCAAACATCCAAGACTCTCATCGTTACTGGAGCAGAAACGGCGGTCCATAGAATGGTACCATGAATAAGCTCAGAGCTTAAAAATGAGTTGTTATCGTTACGTTTTTTTAGCAACTTGGCGTTCCGGTTGTTGATCAGATAATCAGATCATATGAGATGCCTCACATGCTCTTATTTTATAAGGCCAAGAGGTAGCATTGCTATTCGTGACATATGGTGTAAAAATATCTATTGATACATTAGGTCGACATAATTTAAGATTCAATCTGGGTCCAGCGGCGGAAATCTCGGCAAATATGTAAATGAGCCAGGACTGAATTATACTGCGGTAGGGAATCTGAGCGTTTAGACAGATTGAATTTTCAATGGGATCTGGAAGTTTGCGAAGACAGATTAGCTTTTTGTAAATCGTAGCGTACATCGAGGTCCGACTTCGTTTGCAAGATAATGTACCATATCTCTGAGATGTAACTTGTCATATCTCAAGATTAAGGAGAGTATATCCTGGTCCTACCTGGTTTTACTCACTTTCCCAACAGATTCCGGTAGCTTCTGTAAAGATATAGATACCTGACGGAGTGGATCTGTACATGGATCTTGGGAGGGGGGAAACAGATAGCCGCCTCCCAATGTGCGGCTGGGACGGGAGGATAGGTATCGCCGCAGTTTCCGGTAATGCGGACAGAGACCATGATTTTGGTGGACCCGTCACTCTTGGGCATCGTTTGCCCCAAGTTGGTATATCTGATGAGAGAAAAGTCAAAGAATAGAAGAGATAAAACATGAGTTAGAGTCAAGAATTTGTGACTAATATCCTCTGGCCAAGATTGTGGAGTTTCACTCTCAGTAGTCTTGAGAGGGCGAACATCTCGAAGTAACCCGAACCTACAGAGTTGATGAGTTTGTACACTCCAGATCTATTGGAGAATGGGTATTGTGCAATTTTTGGGGTGCATCTTAGCTTGTATATTTGCTTGAATGCTACCCTCCATGATGCTGTATCCCGATCAGCTCCCCATATTCTCATCAAGTTTAGTAGCAAACACGCATTTTATGTATCTTTGTTATTAATTATACACAAAAATCCTTCTCACAAGCCCATGCTTCAGGGTACATCCGATAACCTGGACGAAATCGTAGGCACTACTCATCCCGGATCGAAAGGAGATTGTTGCGACTGTAAAGTTGGCCAGTTACGACGCTCATGTACCTAATGACAATAAGCTAAGATGGCAAGAGCGTCGCAGTTGTAAAGGATCGTCGCAGTGAAACGGCAGCGGGAATCATCAACAATATAACGACCCGTACTCAATGAAGCAAGTTGGACTCCTTCTGAGGGCCACGCCAACTCTAGCCAAGCGTAAACACAACCTAGAACCCAAGGAAAGGTTATCGAAACGTCTCTGTAGAGCTTGGATGTCAGCACAATGGCAACTTGAGGGTTATGTATGGTGAGCCGAGTAAGTGTATATTCAGGCTTCCAGTTGCCCACAACGTGTCAACTCTCATCTGCAAAGTATTGAGGAAGAGCATTTCCGCTACCGCATGGCATTGCTTGTGTACATACTTGTCAGCGCTGGCAGAGCTGGTTGAACGTCGACTCGATGACAGACATATGGGCCTGTCCCATTTCCTCAATCATCGAAATTATCTTCAACACACTGCAAATATATCGCGTTCATTGCTTATGAGATACAAACAAACTAAACGCATTTTTAAGGAATACGGAAGTAGCTAATCCAGTGTATCCGCAGTTCTTTTGGACTCTGAGCCGCAAACGCATCGCCATGTGCAAAAGCATCAAGTGCCTATAAACTGCGATTATTGGTAGGTAGCACCAACACTACAGCCTAGAAACGGTGATGATTTAAACTACATTAATAGACAAGACATATTTTAGAACATGACTGCTAAAAACCTAGTAGACAAAGCTAATGAGTTTACTGTATGTAGCTATGCGCCTACGGGTTCATATGAAAGCTCAATTTATATGTGCGGCAAATACTGATGTGCGGTCTGTAATAAATGTGTATAGCAGCTGCCACCAGTTTTTTCACATGAAAAGTCTCTGGAATATATATTTGATCTACGATGCATCAAGAACGAGATCAGTACCGTACCGTAACGGGATCGGATTTGCATAGAGTCGCCTTAATGCGACAGGACACGTCCATGAGATGACACACAAAAAAAGGACTCAAAAGATACCAAGTGATCGACCTAGACCCGTTCCCAGTCATTGCCGCTTACTGATAACAATTCACTACTACTATCTCAATCACCATTTTACTGTGTACCTTCTATGAACAATTGGTACTCAACAATCTCTTGAAACTCTTTTCTTCAACTAGAAAGCTCTTACACAAACCGTCGCAACAACGTCTATAGATGAGTAAACAGAAGATGTCTCTTTTCTGAAAAATTCCAGGGACCCGCTGCTATCACACGTGGAACACACTGGTGATGTCACAGTACTTTTGGAAAAATTTCCAGGGGTGTGTGTGAGATGGTTGCATCTGTATGCGAAACCGATACACTGTACATATCGCCATCGTACAGTAGAGTTTAAACATGAGAAATAAAATCTGTAACAGTGTCATCTCTTCTAAAGAGCCGAGGTAACTTTATAATAACACCTCCGAACTGCACCGATTCTGTAACATCCTGGATTCTCCTTGAAGTTATGTCTCATTTTAATCAACTGTACAAAATTTTCACTAAGAATCAAGAATACAAAGATTCCTATCAAGTCCAAGCCACACACACAGACAGCAGCGCGCGCACCCACCCACCAGCCGCCGCTATCCGAACAGCAGCAACAAAATTCTACTAAACCCGGAACATTTGTCAAAGACATTAAAAAGTCCTTTGTTTGATTAAATTTCAATTATTTTTTTTCTTTACACTTTCTGAATAGCTCATTCCCCTGAGCCCTACTACGGTATATTCTACAGTAGGAATACCGAAAAGCCGTTACCATTGCCGATCTGCGGAATAAAAAGTTTTTTGTTCGGAAAAACTTGCAAGTGTTGATGATCCCCATCGATGACGCTTTGCTGTACAGTAGCGGCGCCCCTGCACATTGCAGATCCTGGAGCTTAAACGTGTCCTGCGTCATGGCGCGTCGCAGTGAAATTCTGTCTATGGACATGAGATAGATATGGAATTTTTTAGAGACAAGTACTGTAGAATCAGAAAGGTCGTCATTGCACAGGTTTGTATCTGATAGCATATTTGTAGCTTCTTCTATTGGACAATATACACATACACAACTCAACAAAACCCAAGAAAATAAATAATAATACCCAAATTTTTTTTATTGGTATCCCGAATATTAATAAACACAACGAAAACTAATTGTAGAACCAAATCTCGTTTTCTCTCTTATTTTTCTCCTCCTCGTGCGGTCGTTAGGCTGTTGTTGTTGTTGATGATGGTGGTGGTTAATTCTATTTAGTAAATGCAGTCGACAAACTCCAAAACAATCTTCTTCTTTTCAGCATCCCAGCTCTTGACGTGGACATGGGTAAGATCCGAAATGACAATATCTGCACCAGCCTTCTTGACAATGTCGCCGTTGTAAGTCGTAGCCATACCAATGACCGTAGCGCCAGCCTCCTTACCGGCAGTAATACCAGCTGGAGCGTCTTCAAACACCAAAAACTTGCTCAAGTTGAGTCGCTCGGCTCCAAGCTTGTATCCGGCAGGATCGGGCTTGCCCTCCTTGACCGACTCGGCGGTGATGAATACCTCTGGCGCGTCAAACTTCAAAAAGTGCTTGAGCCATCCGCTGGCCATTGGATACGTGCCCGAGGTGACAATGCCCCACACCTGAGGAGGCAAAGCGTCGTGAAGCTCTCGAACACCTGGCACAGGCTTGGCAAACTGCGCGTACTTGACTGGGATGGTCGCCTCCAAGTCGGCAGAGTACTTCTCGTCGGCCATATCTGGAGCCCATTCTCGCAAAATGTCAATGGTTCGAGTACCGTGCGACGTCTTGAGAATCTCATTGGCGTCAATTCCGTGCTCGTCGCCCCACTCGTGCCAAAACTTCTCGACACAGTTGGTGGACAGCATGAGCGTGCCGTCGAGATCGAACAAGCATCCGTCGACTTCTAGTGTATAGTTCTTACCGCTCATTTTGATTCTTGAATGTGTATAAGTGAGATTGAAAAAAAAAAGAACCAGGGAGAAGGACAAACCTTGTCTTTATATACAAATTTTCTGAGGGCAAAAAAACAAAAACCGACTTTTGTGTGTGTTTAAAGTGTGTAACCACGCCAAAGTTTCACATATAAAATGGATCGGCATTTGCTTTTGTGAGCCCGCCGCGGTTTGAGCCGCGCAGGACCGTTCAGAACAGACAAAGTCTGCCGCGTGCGCAGACCACGACAACGAGAATAAACTGAAGTGTCTCGCCGTAGTTTCCTTCTATTGGTATAATACTACACTACTATGATAGATAAGATATTCTCAGAATATTCTTGTAGCGACTGAATATATTATTATGTATTCTAGGGCAAGTTGAACCTGTGCCATCCAATGAAAATATAGTGTGCGGCTGAGATCTTTATAATCTTGCACGTTCAATGACGATATGATGAAATGTTCTACCGGTTGCCGGTAACTCAAAGGCTCTACAGTGTAGCTAAACGATTGAACGGAAAGGTTTTAGTGATTTGCTTTGCACAGACCACGATTCTAGAATCGACGGCTGACGAGAGTTCCAAAGTATAGGTTCGAATTAAATAGAAGAACAAGTACTCATGGCCATTTACAGTACCAGAAGTGAAGTAGATCCACTTGCACCCGGAAGAAACCGTCTGATGCTCTAATTCTATCGACGCAGAATTACGTCTCTCTCATCTGTCAATCTAGTGATGGGCGCGAATCCATCGGCTATTCAGCTCCCTCGGTGAAGAACTCATTAGTACTAAGTAGGTCATGACATGTTCATTAATAATATACACAAAATCTCTCCCCTTCTATACACGTCGCGGTCGTGGGGCACGGTGACCACCAAACTTGATCTTACTGGCATCACTCACCCGGGTGATCAGCGGCCGAATCTTGTTCCCTTCCTTGCCATTCAACGCATTGACAAACGCCTCTCGACCTTCGCTAAACTGTCTGAATACAACCTCAAGTTCTCGATCCAAGTACCCCTTTTCCTCCATCATCTTGAACATTTTTGCCGCGGTCTGGAAACTGGCCTCGTACTGGCCCTGCTTGGTGTTGCGGAACCCGAGGTACCCCGTCGACAGCGCAATCTTCACGTCCTGACGCGGCCGCACAATATCGATCAGCTTCTCTTGCTCGGTCAACTTCTCGGCCAGCTTGCCGACCCGTCGGTACTTGCTTGTGAGCGTGAGAATGACATTGTTGCGTGTGAATTGGCCGTGCAAGGCGTACCCGACCACGAGCTTGCCGTCGGCGGGCAGCTTGTCCGTCTTGTTTAACAGCTGGTGGGCCAGTGGCGACCGCGCCGCAAAGCTGGATGCTTGTCGTACTTGTAACGAAGTGCGCACGAGTCCTACTCTTGCTATGCTCATGGGTGTGTGAAAAAAAAATGCTGTTGGTGAGTGAGAGAGGGTGTTGGACGAAATGTTGAAAAATTTGGGGTGAAAGAAGGTGAAGCGCGCTCACCAGAAGGTTGGATCAGGAAGATCGTATAAACTACCAGTTATACCTCCATCAGTAGTAGTAGATATTACCAAATAAAAATTCATAAAATTCGTCTGATTTCTGAGTATCAATAGAGATTCTGTAAAAAATAACAAGCCAAGTCTTGAAAATGGTGGTCGCGGTACTATCAGTTCAAGTTGAAAATCTCAAAAATATTTCACCTTTCCACTCCCTCCAAGCACATGAACATTCTGGGGAACACTCTTCGCACGACGGTCACACGGGCAGTGCGCCACTCGCACCCTCGTCCGTCACAGCATATCCTGCGATGCATGCGACAGTATTCTTCATCCTCCTCAACCACCGGCTCGGAGCACCAGTTCCACCCATACGTCGACTCGACGCTCCAACAGATCAACAGCATTGCCCCCAAATTCGCCGTCGACCCGGCCTCGATCCATATTTTACAAACCCCCGCAGAGTTTTATCAAATTCTCAAGCAGAAGATTCTGAATGCCAAACACCGCGTGTTTCTATCGACACTGTACATTGGCAAGACCGAGACGGACCTCGTCGAATGTATCAGCACTGCACTCAGTCTGAACGAAAACCTCGAAGTGTACATTCTCACCGACGCACTGCGAGGCACCCGTGAAGCACCAAACACCTGTTCTGCCTCGTTGCTCGTACCGCTGGTGGAAAAGTTCCCGCACCGAGTGCAGCTGAGCATGTACCACACACCGCACTTGCACGGCGTGAAAAAGACACTGCTGCCGTCGCGGTTCAATGAAGGGTGGGGCCTGCAGCACATGAAGCTGTACGGCTTCGACGACGAGATTATGCTCTCCGGTGCGAATCTGTCCAACGACTACTTCACCAACCGGCAGGACCGATACATTCTATTCAGCGACGCCAAGCTGACGGAATACTACTTTAAGATCCACCAAGCAATTTCCCAGCTCTCATACAGCGTCATTCCATCAGAGCAATCCAAGTCTGGGTTCAAGCTGCGGTGGCCACATTACTACAGTGCTCCCGAGCCGACCGTGGACCCGACGGGGTTCGTCAAAGCCGCCACAAGAAAACTCAAGCCTCTACTAGGACCACAAAACGCACCACCACCCGCAGCTGAAGAAACATCCACGTTTGTGTACCCGGTATGCCAATTCACACCTATCATGCACCCAGACACGTCCACCGAGTTCACCGTCGTGTCGCGGCTGCTGTCCATGCTCGGCACGGGCCGATTCAACTGGACTCTGACCCAGGGATACTTCAACATCCACCCCGAGTACCGCACCAAGCTTCTTAAATCCAGGCCGGCGTTCGCCCAGATCATCACCGCCGCGCCGCAGGCCAACGGGTTTTACAAATCCGACGGCATTTCAGGCATGTTGCCAGGCGCGTACTCGGAGCTGTCGCGGCGGTTCCTGCTCGCCGCACAGACCGCGGCGCCGAAAATCGAGATCCACGAGTGGCAGCGCGGCACCGTCAATACCGAGGGCGGGTGGTCGTACCACGCCAAGGGGCTGTGGGTGTCACAGCCTGGAGAAGAATCACCATTTCTGACCGTGGTAGGCTCGTCCAATTACACAATCAGAGCGTATACACACGACATTGAAGCCAACGCGGTGATTGTCACTGCGGATGCGGCGCTGCGGTCCCGGCTCGCGGCAGAAGTCGCCAACCTCAACGCCAACACGAGGAAAATGTCACTCAAGGATTATGAGAATGACGAAAGTCGTAATCTGAGCTGGCACCAACAAGCATTTATCAAAACTTTTATCAAGACAATGGGCGATAAGCTCTAGTTTTTTGTATATATACTACTATACTACTATAGACGTCACGTGATTTTTGGGATTCACCACCACCAAAATCCAACACACACCATTCCAACTCCACAATTTCAATAGAACCATAGAAATCAATGAGCAGAGCACGGTCGAGAGGCGCGACGGCGGCTGCCGCGGCTGCTGCCGCCAGTGGCAACCCCAGCTCGTCGCCAGTCTCTACTCGCCACGCCACACCGGACCCAATCAACGTTCTAAGCCCCGAGCTCGTGGCCAAGTTCATGTCCGCGGTGACGGCGCTCGAGTCTGACCTCCGCAAGGCGCACGAGCTCAGTTTGAGTATCGAAGAACCCACAGTCGACCTCGACGACACGCGCGCCGATGTTCCTGACAACTACCGCGACCTGATTGGCGACGAGAACGACGAGGACGAGGAAGCTAAACAGGAACTGATCCGCAAGGCTGATGAACTCATCCCGCAACTCGACACTGAGATTGAAGTGCGCGACAGGGAAGAGCAATTACTCATGGCCGCACTCGAGTACGCCACAGATCTTATTTCACTCAAGAACGAGGCCGACTCCGCGATCGCCGCTGCTGCTGCCGTTTCGCATCAACAAGGTCCAGTCGCGAAGAAGCGCAAGTACAACAAACGGGGCGCCAGCGGGTCGTCCAACGCGCACAACTCGTCCTCGTCGCCGTCAGCTCCAAGTCTAGCAATCGGCGCACAAGTCGCATTCAGACTTTCCGGGTCACCCTCCTCGACAACTCACGGTAAGGGCGTGCCAGGCAGTAGTAATAGCAATGGCCCACGAGGCCCCGGAGGAGAGGAAGAATGGATCCAGTGCGAAGTGATCCGAATCATCACCGAAGGGTCCAAATACGAAGTGCAAGACCCCGAGCCGGACGAGAACAATAACCCGGGACAGCGATACAAGGCGAGTGTCAAGGACCTGATTGCGGTGCCGCCGGTCGGCACGGTGCTGCAGCCGCTGGCGTCGGGCACGCAGGTGCTGGCGCGGTACCCAGAGACGACCACGTTCTACCGCGCCGAAGTGAGCTCGAGCACAAAGATTAAATGTAAGTTGGTGTTTGAAGGCGAGGAGGAAGAGGGCAAGGAGACGGAGGTGGAGCGGCGGCTGGTGCTGACATTGCCAAAGTAGATTTATTTATTTTAGAAAAACACACACATCATTTTGAATAAAAATAACTTAACGACTACTTCACTACTACAAGACTAGAATATAATAATTGCAAATTTTTTTCTTTTTTGATAAATTTTTACGAGGTGTAATCAACATCCATCGTCTGAGCCGCATCGTCGGCGGCAGGAGCTGGAGCTGGAGCATGGTGATGGTCACCGCCTCGTGGCCGGTACGCGATATAGCTCAACCCCAAATCCCGATTGCCATAGTTATACCCATTGAACTTGGAAATGGCAATCTCGGCCGACGCGGGGGTGTCGAATTTCACAACACCACTGCCGGCAGACCGGCCATTTGGCAAAAACTTGATCTCCGCTCGCTCCACATTGCCAACAGTCTCAAACAACTCGACCAAGTCTTGGTTCGTAGTCGACCACGGCAAGTTGCCCACGAAAATCGTCTCAGACGGCTCACCGTTACCAGTGGCCCAGTCGGTAAACTCGTTTCGTGGCGCTGGTGCTCGTGGCGATCGAGGAGGTCGCGCCTCTCGAGGTGGCGGCAACCCGCCGCCGCTACCCGAACCGGCAAATCGATCCTCTCGCACTTCAATCTGGCGGCCATTGAGATCATACCCATTGAACTGATCAATTGCGTTTCGTGCATCTTCCTCATTGTCGAATAATACAATACCCGTGCCTCGAGATCGACCGTCTCGTCCAATGTTGACATCGGCTCGCACAATCTTGCCAGCGCCTCGGAACAAGTCCTTCAAATCCTGCCATCCGGTGGAGAACGGCAAGTTGCCAATAAACAACTGGCAGCCCGGTTTCACGTCGCCTTGTGGCGCTCGTTCTCGTTCTCGATCCCGCTCCCGACCGCCAGGTGGAGGTCCTCGAGGCTCGTTGAACTTTGGCTCCGTTTCTCGATCTTCTCGAACATACACAAGCCGTCCCATCAGCATCTGATTGCTCAATGTATCCACGGCCTTCTCGGCCTCTTCCCGCGTCGCGTACTCTACAATTCCGCAGCCCTTGGACCGGCCACTAGGCAGCGTCAAAACATCGGCAAACAGCACCTCGCCGGCTTGCCTCATAAACTCCTTCAAATGGTGCCATCGCACCTCGTAGGCAAGATTGCCCACATAAACACGTCGCTCCTGCTGCGACGATTCTTTCACGTGTCGCTGCATACTGCTCTGACGGCGGTCGCTTCTATACGGGCTTCGTCGTCGATAACGTGGAGGTGACCTGGAAAACGACCTGCTTCGGCTTCGGTACCGGTCACGCGAGTATCTAGGTGGTGTTACAGATCTGGACCGTCCTCTTCGTCGGTAGCTGTCGTATTCTCTTCGTCGCGGCGATCGAGACCGTGATCTATTCCGTCCTGGACTCTTGGAACTTAGTTAGCACATTATATTTTTCATTCACAATCCCCTCCAAAAAGGCCATACTCGGTCAACTCTGTTCCGTAAGGAATCCATCTTCAGCGATATTCTTCGTGTGTGTGTAAGTTTTTTATAACTCTTAAAGAATGAAACGCCAGGCTCCAAGCTTCGTTTAATAGAGTTTTTTTCCGTTACACACTTTTCGCGTGTCGCAAAATATCAGTTGATGGGACCTATGGAGAGAGCTGGGAGTATTGAATTGGGACCTCGACCGCGCGCAGGGGTTGAAGAAAACTCCCAATGGCACATGTGCACCAACGTTGTGTGCATTTGTAACTTACAGTTTTTATCTGATAACGCACCCCGTGTTGTGTGTGTGGAACGAGTCCAAGTGTAATACCCGTACTTCACTCACGTCTTCCAGTCAAAAAAGGTCTGCACACACTTGCCAATGCCAAGCTACAGCTCGTTATCCGCCCCTTCTTGCTTTATAATTCTATTACGCAACTAAAAACTCGCGTAAAGTAATCTGCTTCTTTCTCCGCGTCGCCGATAGTGAGAGAGTTTGGGTGAGTTGAGTGGGACGGGCCCACGTTTTCTGTGCAGTGAGGTTTTCAAAGTTTCTCGCGCGCACCCGAGGATTGGGAGTTTGGCGAGCAGTTGGGCCTTGGTGGTTATGGATTTAGTACGCTAATACAGAAAAATCACTATATTGGGGTCACCACAGCTGGAGTGTCGTGATGGAAACCAGCACTCGACGGGCGATGATTACCCTGCACGTCGTATACCGGGCGTGGAATCCAGTCGCGGTCACTCAATTCCCTAGCTAGCAATGCATCGACACGGAAAGCATTGACTGTTTGCGGGTCATCGCGCTCAATGTTCTTGCAGCCTAGGTTCACCACCACTGGTTTCATAAACCCTGTGAGTGCCGTCTGGGACCGCGTCCATACATGTGCAGGGTACAGAACCATCTCTTCAATAGCCGGCAGTTTGAGGAATGTGCGGGCAATGGCCGTGTTGGCAACATCCTCTCGTCCGCCATGCAACACTATCGACCTGAGGTTCTTCAACTTGTCCAGGCACTTGCTGAACTGCGTTTCAATGTCGCTGGCGGTCTGGCCATTCAAGTATTCTTGGCATGCAAAGGTGCCGCTCAGGATGAGGCGCTCAATCCTGCGGGAGCTAAAATGCGAGAGCAGCCGCGGCAAGTATGTGTATGTGCCGTCGGTAATGTCCACTTGCAACTCGCGTACATTGACGAGTGTATTGGGGAGCTTGATCTGTGGCCGGGTGAGAGACGGCAGTTCGTGAATGTACAATGATTCAAGACTGGGGAAATGCATTAAGAGGAATGGGTCGTTCATGAATTCGCCCTCCAAGTGGAGTTTGAGACGGCGGATGAATGGGAACGTGACGAATGATGTGTGGATGAATTGGTCTTGAAGTACTAGTTCAAGTGTGTGGAGAGTATCAGGAAGCCAGTGGTCTTCATTGCCGCATTCAACAACAAGCCCATTGAGACTGAGTTCTTCTAGGTCGAGTAGCTGGCTCAAGTATCTTGCGAATGTGCTTGCACCTACTGGAGACGGCTGGTTGTTGTTGTCGGCATTGGTAACGGTCAGGTCGAGGCGCCGCACTGAAGGTGGCACCGATACTTGTGGCGAGAATTTCTTGGCTGTTACTCGATACCGCTCGACATTGTCAATCAGCGGATCTTTATTCATCAATTTGAGATATGCTTGCGATGAGATTGATTTGTGAACGAATGGGAACTGGCTGAGCAGACCCATGAGTGGATAAATAAACTGTACCGTGCCGTCGTACGTGCCAGTGAGAAGTTCGAGCTTTTGCAACACCAGGCAATATTGCGGGATTGCTTGCTCAATCAGCCAGAGCCCCTGGCTAGTATATATCGTCTTGTCAAGGTCCTCAGCCGCTAGTGGCGGTCTTGATCCGAACCCAAATGTCGTTCCACTGACTCTTATTGACAGTGTTGTGGTAGCATTTTGTAAATATGTCACACACTCGCCTTCCATCAAGCACGATACCAAGTCGTAGAAATCGCGGCGGCGTCGTATTGCGATCCAGCATTTCCTTAGCGACGGTCCCTCTTTAACACCTTCAAACTCGTAATAGTCGGGTTGTTTCTCAATAGCTCCATTCGTGCCAGAGCAACTGGCAAGATCTATCGATACATTCTGCCACATGTCGATGCCGCCAGCAAGTTGGGTCTTGGTACAGGTCAATCTGTACCGTTTCTTATCGTGGAGAGGCAAATAGGAGCAGATCTGCGATAGTACCTCCACGGGCAGGTCCAGCAAGTGTCCGCCTCCTTTCACGGGCTTGGAGACCAGGCGCTTGGCCGAATCCTTGATGCCCATGGTACGGTTGACGGAGGATGAAGGAAGATTGAACAGCATTTTGCTGTTTTATTTTCCTGCGAGTTGAGGCGGGGGGTGCGGAGGGCGTTTTTCCTCCTTTAAGACAACTGCTGTATTGTTTAGAGCGGCGGCGGAAGAAAGAAACAACGATGTGTAATGTGTGGTATTTGAGAGATGTTGTAGGGCTTATATCGAGCCACCACTCCACTTGCATATGGGAAGTGGAGGTCTCCAGAACTCCAAACTCGCTAGGTGCTGCCATGCAAGATGGGGGTCCGCCAGCTCCGCGCATGATGTACTGTGCTTGCATATTCTTTTTAACTGTGAGATATCCCATTAGTCTATTCGATCGTATAATCTGATTGCCAGTTGGCAGTTAGCAGCTTGGCAGCTTGTGGCACGGCTTGCGAGACAACAAGTCTCTCTGTCTGGCCACAGATGACTTTGTGCTCTTTGGAGGCGTCTTTGATTCATCACAATGAAAAGCCATCCCGCGCAAAGAGTTTGATAATTCAATAAAAATTCAATTAACCACACACCAGTCTACGGTGTTGATTCTACTGGTATATAAATTAGCGTTTCGGTCCAAGTCTCAATTTTGTCAGTGGTGGTCCATAAAAAGTAGGTCTGTTGACCTCCTCCGAGTTCGCTCTTTCGGATGCAACCTACAAGTACATGACTGCATATGTTCGGATGAAAAAAAAAAATTAACTACACACTGAAAAAAGGGAGATGGACGGCGGGGAAGAGATTTTGATGAATTGTGTCTGCAAACGGCTTTTTTTCACGGTTGCTAAGGAGACAGTACAACGTCCAGCCCACTCTCAGTAGGAAATGTTCAACGGCGCCGTTTGAAGCAGTTGTAGATCCGCCATCTCGCTGCTGTGTGAGCAGCTGAGAGGCGCCCGTTGGTGGAATGGGATGATCTTCCAGTTACTGTACCCACCTGCTCTACGGCGTTCTCCCTAAAAGGTTGACTACACTGTACAAAATAGATCAACTAATTGTGGTGGGACAAGTATGAGAGATCTATTTCGGACTAAAGAGCTCATTGGACGCAGATGTCGGAAGATTAAAGCCCCCAGCTCCTGCATTAGTTGCATTTTCCATGGGCCAAGCTTTTTTCATCTTTTCAGGAGAACCTTGTTAGAGCGTTGAGAAAAAAAAAGTGCCGTACCGTTTGGTACCATAAACCGCCCTGCAAGAAATGTGAAACCCCTCCAAAACCCCACACTGTGCAGCTCCAGCCCCCGCCTTGGAAATTTGTACTACGACTTTTGTACAGTGTAGAGTGCCTAAGCGCTTTGAGTGATTGATTAATCCGAGTGCACATTTAGATCAAATTTGTCCTGATAGTACAGTATCCGGATCCCGCTTAATATTATCCACCTTCAATGTGGTAGTCTTCTAGACACTCACAAGGCGACACTGAGAGCTGGTAATACAGCTCTGATAGTTTGGCTGAGATTAAAACGTGCACTAAGAGTTGTAGAAAAATCTAGCTTGATTACTGGTATCGTAGAAGAGGTATTCTCGCCATATTGGAGCATCGCCGCATATAGTGCGGCTGAAGCTCAGCAGGTTATCACATGCGATAACCGTACAATGGATGATGGGGAATCTACTCGTTCACTTTGATCGATAGCTAAAATATCTCCTAGAAAATACAATGCCATTTTTGGCTGAGACGTATCAAATTGCAACCTTCATAAAGAACTGTTGTGCACCAGAGCACCAGAGCACCCGGTACCCCATTCCTCAAAGAACAAATCTCCCATCTACACTAGTATCTGATACCCGTCGCTAATCCCACCTTGTGTATAGCAATATCGATCTCGATAATCAGGGATAGAGAGGGTCTTTAAGTACACTTAAGACAAGTGTGTTCAAAAAAACGCGGGAGGGCGGGGTGTACCCGGCCGCTCTTGCAGCAGCCAAGGATCATATGCCAGTACACATTTTCTTGTACTGTATCTACAGTTAACAGTACTGTAGCGTTGATACCTACAACTACAGAACCAAAACTACCAAGATCGAGCAACCAACATTCTCCTTCTCCATAACCACCTAATATACTTCTTAGAAAGAGAAGGCATACCAAGTATATCATCTATACCCGCACAGAAACGGACTAATTAAACATGCTTACTAGTCCCCCCACCATAGTACTACGTACTAAAAACAAATGAAAAAAAATTTTACAACGAGTAAATCCCAGTCCCAGTTCATTTGCAGTCTTTTAATTAACCATTGGGGCTCCAGTCTCGGGTCTTGGACCAATATACTCGCATCCGCATCCCCTTGATCGAAACATCGTCGCGCGCGTTTGTTCATTTGCCGGATCATTTAATGTACCCCAGGGATATTTGCAAATTACATGTACTATATTGGACAAAAGTATACGTTGGCGACTCATTAGTGCATTGGCACTTGCAAGCTGCGTGTATATCCCAGTCCCACCTCGTTTGGGCCATTTGGGTACCGTCTCAATATACCAAAAAAAAATTGTCGTGGGTGTATCTCAATCAAATATGCACAGGAGAATAAAAATGAGAACGCCTGAGACCTCAAAAAATAAAATATTCAAGGTCGAACGGGGCGTACCTTTATGCTCGTTAATTACAGTGTAAATGGAGATTTAAATTGGCTCCAAGTGGCTTCTACAGTGCCGCTTCTTTTTTTATTCAGTGCGTATATTCCAGTCTTGGGTCATTCTTGTGGGGCTAATGTGGCTAAAGATTGCCTAAACTGTCGGATCGGTCTTAATAGGCTCCGGTTCTTGGTGCCACTAGCGTCCTCGCCGCTGCTACTGCGGCTGGTCCTTTCTCCAATGAAATCATGGGAGTTAAATTGTATGATCATTGATAGTTCTCTACTGTAGAATGTTGTATGGATGCCAAGTTGGTTGAACAATCGCAGTAGCCCGAGCATGTGTGTGCTATCGCCCCGGCTGTGCCGGCGGCATTCTGCGCATATCACAACCCTTCCGCAATCTGAACGACATCGAGGAGCTCCTCGAACAACTGAACAACATACATACTTGATCTCTGTGACAGAGTATAGGCCTCAGCAAAGAAATACCCCGTCATACGAAACAATCACACACATATTAACGAATATCGAATCACAACAAGGATACAAAAACACAATGACAAAAGATTCATCGCCCGAGCACCACGACAAGATCAAAGTAGGCTTGACACACGACCCCCTCGACTGCTCCGAGCTGTTATCCTTCGTCAAAGATCCCAGCTGTGGAGCAGTAGTCTACTTTGGCGGCACCACTCGCGACAACATGGACGGCAAGCAAGTTGTGCGACTTTCTTACGAGGCATACGGCCCGTTGGCCATCAAGACGCTTAAATCAATAGCATTCGAAGCACTCGAAAAATGGCCCCTCAGAGACGGCGTTGAGAATCAAACTCATGTAGGCAAAGTCGCCATTGTACACCGCCTCGGCGAGGTGCCGGTCATGGAGGAAAGTGTCATGATCGCAGTCTCCGCTGCGCATCGGCGCGAAGGATGGGACGCTGCTGAGTGGATCCTCGAAAGGATCAAACAAAGTGCAGAGATTTGGAAAAATGAAAAATATACAGACGGAACTACGACGTGGCGGTCAAATGAAGCTGACCAACGTGCAAGGGACGCTTAAGAAATATGCAACTTATGTTCTTTTAAATATCGTGGATTGTATACTACTACATACCACCGTGTGCAAGATTGAGCGTATCGGCAATCAGGTTCGACGCCTTGGAGTTTTTGTTTTCTATCAGACTCCTGACTTTGCGGTGAATGTCCCACACATACTCGGTATAATTATAAGTGTCCATATTCCGGTCTTCGACCTGCATGGCACGGTAGTCGAGCTCGGCGCCGTCAAAGCTCTGTCGGGCGAGCTGGATGCCAAGGAACGTCAAGTGCGATTGCTGGGCATAGTATTGAATCAATGCGCGTGCCTGAATGTTGATATCGGTTTCGAGAACAGGCAGTTCGTTCAAATTTGGATCAAGCATTGATAGATCTGTAACTTGGTCACCAAACAAGTCTTGCAGCAGTGCAGGATTGACCAGCTTGTGAATCCAAAGAATGAGCGACACGCCGTTGAAAATCAGATAAGCTCCGCCGGGCTCTTCTGCAGATATCGATGCTTCCACATTGACCGGCATGATGAACCGTCCTGGGACTGTTGATCCATCCTCGAGTGCAATTTCCTGCCTTGTACAGTCCTCAGGTCTCAAATTGTGCAAGCCGACGATTCGTGGGTACAGGTACAATGCGAGCTCGTCGACATTCATAGAGTTCATAATTCTTGCCGAGTGAAGCCGGCTGTCACTGGTAATAGTCGAGGCACGTAGCGCACGAGACTTGATCAGGGCCAAAAAGTATATAGGCAGCGAGCGTAATGACAATGGCATAAACAATTGCGACGATGGCTGGTTCGAGCCGGCAATCTTGCGGTAACTGGCAAACACTTCAGCAAGCTTTTCAGTCAACCCGAGCCGGATCTCCTTCAACGGCACTTGGCCCAATTTTTTAAGTGCATCTCGAGTAGCAATGCCCATACAAGCGTCCACGTCGATGAAATTCATGGCACCCTTGTACTGCTCCGTGACTGCAGCAAGAGTGTTGATAACACGCACCCGCCTCTGGCCACTCGTAGAAGTGTACAAGAGCGAAAATTGGAAATGCGCATCGAGCTTGGTGTCAAGTTTACCGTCATATTTGAACAAGACGCCAATCGTAGTGTTCTGGCCCACACTTCCGAAAAACGGATCAGCTTCTTCATTCGCCTGGAACATGTTGCCATAGTAGTGCTCCACTTGCAGGCTGTTTGAACACCGTACTTTAAGCACACACTGCGTGGCAATCTCGCCGGCGTTGCTCTTGACAAAGTCGGCAATGAACTGCTTGCCGTCCCGCTGCGGCACAAAGCGCGGGTAAAAGTACTCGTGGCCACCACTGGCTCGTGTGACTTGGCACGAATTGGCCAAGTCGACATATGCATTAGGAAAGATGAACGTATCGAGCCCGACACCAGCCTTGGCGTAGTTTTCACCGAGTTTGGTGTAAAACTGCGAGCTGGCTTCGAGCAGGTCCTTGTGAGCTTCTGCCTTGTGCGTCTCGTCTCGTCGGAACAATGAGCCTGGACCCCAGGTAGGCAGTGCCGACAAGATGGAGGTGACCTTGCCTCCAGTGTGTTCCAATGCGCGGTACGCCGCCGTCAACGCGGCGCCGTACGCCGGCTCGCTGACCTTGGTCTCTGCAAACATGACGTCCAATCTGTCGAGCAAAGTCTCAATGGCGTCTCGACACTTGACTGGGTCCACAAACAGGCCCTTGTCTAATGGGATGAACGGCTCGTCCAAGTCGCTCATCACGTACTGCTGCGGATCGCGCTGCTGGAAATCTTGATCATTTCCCTCAGACGAAGATGCTGCACCTAGGTTGTAAAAATGCAATGTCTTGTCAAACGTGACAATGCCGACTTTACAGTGCTGTACTTGGTAGTCAGAGTGTTCAGAATACAAGGTGCTTCGGATTGCCTCGACTGCTAGTTTAGGCAGCTCTTTAGCAACAGCCTCTGCAGTCACGTCAATCAAGAACAAATGATGCAGAGAAACAGGCTGCACCTCGTCCTTCCAAAACTCCTTCGGCACTGCAATATCATAAGTGCCGTACGCCAGCTCGGGCCGCTGTTCCCAGTCTATTCGCTTATTTTCATGGTCAGTAGGCTGATAATAGTCTGCAGATACCACATTAGGGAATTGGCACATGTTACACACAAACTTGGCGCCGCCTTGTACAAACATCATCGAAGGGTTCATATACGTCCTGCACCGCTTGCATCTCGGCGGGTCGATCTGAGAGAAATCCACCACATGCACGTCCTGGCCAGCCGCAAACGGCTGCACAATCAGCCCCAGCGGCAATTGCGTCGACTGCCGCAACTGCTCATTCACCGGCACATTGTACATGGTCAATCGTGCAAATCGCGGGCCGGCAATACCCTGGTCGACTACTTGATACTCTGCACATGCCGGCGGAGGCACAGAGTTTTCAAACGTCCTAAACACAGGCTGGTCGCCAAGACTCTCCAAAACTTCGTTTCGATCTTTGACAATTGAAGGCACAGCTTGTTGAGCAGGAACACCGGGCGTCGCCTGGTACGCTGGAGCTTGCACCGCTGCGTAATCTTCAGCAGGTGGTGCCATGCCTGTGGGGGCATTGCCGTTGCCGAATTTGGGCGCATGCCGTCTATTGAGGTCCCGGCTCGTTACTCTATGTGGCTGGCTGAACTGTTGTGACTGGTCGTACGAGTTGTTGTATTGGTTGGAATTTGGAATCGTTGGCTGCTGCGGTACAAATCCTGGTGCCATGGGTGCCATTGGAGCCATGGGAGCCATGGGCTGGCCGTAGCCTGGAGCTGAAAACTGCGATGGAGGTGGTGGAGCAGGAACATTATTCTGATTCAGGTCGTGGTACGCATGGCCCCATTTCTTCTTGTGCTTGCGTTCGTGCAGCGAGAGCTGCTCCATACTCTGCTCCATGCTGGGCGTTTCTAATTGTAGACGTGGTTTGATTTCTCGATGGAGCGATGTATGTATTACCGGCGCGCGCCCGGCGGCCAAGTAGCTAAGAGCCAACAGCCCAAGGTGAACGATTATTGAACTTGTCGAGAATCTTCAATTGCGTGGATTTGTGGGATTTATGAGTAAATAGCAACCATCTTGAACTCTCTGAGCCTAGGGTGTTGGTGTTGTGGTCAACGGTACGCCACGCCGCACAAGTGCTATGAGAGCATGCCGATCTCTAGTTGCGATACAAGGCATCTTCAGCAGTCATTTCCCAGAGTTTGTGTTTGTTGATGAGCCTGGCCATCGGTAGTATCTCTCTCATGTTCGGTTATCGGTAGTATCTCTCATGTTCGGTCACCACTCAGAAAAGTAAAGTGGTCTTTGGGCCATCAGCCGGGTACTACCTCCTACCTTCAACTCCAGTGCGGTCGGTGCTAAAACACTGGAGACCATTTCTATCAAATAACTAAAACTGAATGTTTTTAGTTACTGGAAACAAAAGACTAGCATTCACTGAGGGCACCTAGATACAAACTTGCCATCACCACTTTGACAACTTTTGAGACTGGTTTGTCTCACCACCCCAAGAACCACACAGCCGCACGTACCCCTACTTTTTTTTCAGCGACGAGATTTCACGGTGCAAATGGCCATTAGTTTTCTACTGAAGGGCCATCACTTCCAAGTCGATTTCCTCTATTTGAGGTGTATAAGGTGTACATTCCTGGCGAGATGGGCTGAGACATAGCTCCAAGTCCGGGTGGTGTGTAGCTGTAATAGTACAAATACAGCATTTTATGCCGCGGATTGAAGCGGGACATTCTATACAGCAGTATGAAGTGGAAGTTCGACTCATTCATTCTCGATTTAGGAATCATGCCGTGTTTTACCGCCGAAGTAAGTATTGCGGTTTTTGGCTAATTCCCATAAGAACACTAGAGAAGATAAATCTCATATATATTACATGTCATTATTTCTCTAACAATGAATATTTTGAATTGCACTTAAGAACGACATCAAGAAAAGTGCTGGATCCAGAGATCGATACTTGTACTTCCCATGCCTCATCCTAGTAATTTTCCGGGGTGCGTCCGCCCTCATCGCGTCCTTTTTTTTTCGCGCTCTCCTCGCGTTTACGCGTTTCCCATCAACACAAATGGGTGTAAAGGGTACGTTATTCAAAAGTCAAATAAGAGCTAATCTAAAAAAAATACAGGACTTTTGAAAGCGCTCAGAAGCATTGAAGAGCCTAAACACATATCAGCCTACGCGGGCCAAACGCTGGCCATTGATGGCTACGCGTGGTTGCACCGCGGGTCGGTCAAATGTGCCCGGGAGCTGGTGATGGGGGTGCCTACTACGCAATATATCGACTACATTCTGCGCCGACTGCAGGTGCTGCTCGACCATAATGTGCAACCGTATATGGTGTTTGACGGAGATTACCTCCCGAGCAAGGCTTCTGTAGAAGAGGAGAGGGAAGCTTCGAGGGCTAGGGCGAAGGAGAAGGCTATTAATCTATGGCGCGAGGGCCAGACGACACAGGCATTGGACCAGTTTGCCAAGTGCGTGGATATCACGCCGGCGATGGCAGCGAACGTGATCCATGTGTTGAAGCAGCATGGCATCCAGTATGTCGTGGCGCCATACGAAGCCGACGCGCAGATGGTGTACCTGGAGAAGCGCAATATTGTGCAAGGAATTATAGCCGAGGATTCCGATTTATTGGTGTTTGGTGCGAAGAAGTTGTTGACGAAGATGGACCATACCGGTAGTTTGATCCAGGTGAGCCGCGATAGGATGGTTGATTGTAAAGAAATGTGTCTTGCTGGAGTGACCGACGCTCAGCTGCGTCTCATTGCCGTTCTCTCCGGGTGTGATTACTCAAAGGGGATAGCGAGTATCGGGTGCATCAAGGCTAATAAAATCGTACGCAGGTTCGTCACCCGCACCCGAGTGATTCGCGCAATGAGACTAGACGCATCCATCACCGTGCCAGCCGACTTTGAGACGGTGTGCCGCCGCGCAGAGCTCACGTTCATGCACCAGCGTGTGTACTGCTCAGAAGCCAAACAGCTAGTGTACTTGAACGAGCCCACGGGCGAGATTGACGAGCCTGGGTTTGAGGAATTTGTCGGCCGGATGATCGACCCATTGCTGAGCGAGCAGATTGCGCTTGGCAAAACCGACCCAATGACTAAAGTGCCGTTCGATATTAGTAAATTCGCTTATCCGTCGGCCAAACTGGTGCATCGCCCGGTCAAGCGCACAATCAAGTCATTCTTCAGCCCATCATCGTCAGCGCCGCTGCCGCTGCCGCAATCGCATTCAAAATCACAATCACATACCCTGAGCCGCACCGTATCTCTCGGGTCGCCGTCACTCAGTAGCAGGCATTTGTCGACACTGAACACCGAGATGGATGTGGCGAAACGTGCGCGCAGACTGCTGAACAATAATCGCCGGCTGATGGACAACAGCAGCGACGACGACCGCAAGGGTGGTGGTGGAGGCGGGGTGTCGCAGTTCTTTAAAAAGGCCAAATTCGAGACGGATAACAAAGAGAACATTGCACCAAAGTGTGATACGATTGCGGAGGAGATTGCGCAGTCGTCTGATATCGAGAGTGTCGCGAGTTCGCCACAGCGCAAACCGAGCCTGCCGCTCGAGGCGTACAGCCAGGATAAACGGCGGTCGCCGGCTCTTGCCAAGTCTGCATCGACGGGCCAGTTGGCGTTTAAACCGGGAACTCTTGATCGGTTTGTGTTGAAGAAGTAGATTTCGTTTTTCCCTGTGGTGCAAACCAAGGAATGCCGTTGCAGGCACATCACCGTCAAAAATCCGCATCGACGAAGCAATTGGCGTACATGGATATCGGTTTTGTGCTGAAGAAGGAGATTTCGCGAGTTCCCGTGCGGTGCAAGAACTTATCGTCATCACAGTTCTTGCCCATTGGCGTTCCCACAACTAGTAAGCATGGGACCTAAAGTAGATGGGCAATTGAATTGACCTGTGCTGAAATATTAGATGCGCAATTGATCAACGTTGAATGAAATGGCGGTTAGACTTGACTGTCTTGATAACCTGGTTATGCACTCGGACTGTTGACTTGACTAGTCACGTCCATGAACCATGTCAAAAAAGAACTCAATCAAAGTGTCAAAACTTTCTATTTATAATAATCAAATGATATAGAAGAAAAGAAAAATAGTCTACAGTACACGGCCCAGACTCGCTTCCGAAATCTTTTGCTGGCTCTTGTCAACCTTTTTCAACCGCTTGCCGGCCTGGATATCGCCCAACAGCGCGTCAATGCCGCCGCCTCCGCTTCGAACTGGCTGCGGCGCCGCGATCGGTGCGTCAGACGATGGAGGAGGTGGTGGCGGCGGAGGTGGTGCTCCTCCTGGTGGTGGTGGGGGAGGAGGAGGAGGAGCAGAAGAGAAGTCGGCGAATCCGTTAGGCGGTGGAGGAGGAGGTGGTGGAGCTGCATTGCCGAATGCATCTTGTGGTGGAGGTGGTGGTGGTGGTGGTGGAACAGGTGGTGGTGCCACTGATGGTGCTGCCGATCCGTTAGTATCCTCCATTGGTGGAGGAGGTGGAGGTGGAGGTGGAGCTTGTTGTGGCTCTGGTGTCTGTGATGCGGTGACTGCTTCAGGAGTGTCTTCAGAACGTGGCGACGCCGCTGCGTTATTAGCACCTGGCGGGGTCGAGACACGAGCAGGCGACGGAGTCGCGGCGGACATTGATCCAAACAGAATAGACGCAAGCTTCTGCGGGTTCACGCCGCCTCGCAGACCGCTGTCCTCGTCGTCCGAGCTCTCCTCAGCACTGGCTCCCCATCCGTCGTCGTCGCCAGCTTGTCCGCGCTGCTTTCGACGCTGCTCGGCAGCCTTGTTTGGATCGGCATTGGGCTCCGTCGGATCAACCGCCGCAGGGTTGCTGGCAGTGGTGGTCTGTGGACGGAAGAATGGGTTGTTGCTCGAGGAAGGTGTCGAAGTAGTCTGTGGTGGCTTGAAGAATGGGTTGTTGGCTCGCGAGTCTGGAGATGTGGACGCAGCTGGAGCAGTGATGGTGGAAGCACTAGAACTGACCGTAGCAGCAGCGGCTATTTCCGGGGACTTGTCAGACGGCGTCGCAAGTTCAGTCGACGGCGTCGTGTTGTCAGTGGCAGACCGCTCCTCTCTCTCAGCAAGCAGCTGCCGCTCACGCTCCTCGCTCTCCTTCAACAGCCTCTTTGCTTCTTGCAGCTTGGCTTCTTTCGCCTTTCTCTTGACTTCCTTAGCTTCTGCCTTCTTTCGGAGCTTGGCAGCAGCTTCTTCATCGCGCTGCTGCTCAGCTTGTCGCGCCTCTTCCTGAGCACGCTGTGCCGCCACGGCAGCCTGTTCACGCTCTTGCTTCTCCTTCTCCAACTGAGCCAATCGCTGCTCCCGCTCCTTTTGCTGCTGGATGAGCTTTTGGTACTCCTCGTCGTCGTCATCGTCACTAGAGTCTTCTGATGATTCAACTGCAGAGGGAGGTGCGGCAGTACGCGAAGCCGGGGGTTGTGGTGCCCTGGCCGGTGGAGTTGCTGGCTTTGCACGAGCCGGAGGAGGCGGCGGTGCTTTCTTCGCAACTGGCGGCGAGGCTGGCTTTGCAGGTGCTTCAGGCGCCGGAGTCGAAGGTGGGTTTTCCGGAGTCGACGCTGCACTATCCTGAGTTTTGCTCTTTCTGTGAATACCAAGCTTTGCCAGTCTTTCGTTCATTCGTCTCTCTGCCTCTGCCTTCACACGAGCAGCTCGATCCGAGGCAGACCCTGTTCTTGGAGCCGCCGCTGCAGAGGTGCTAGCTGACACACTACCTCGTGGCGACGACACGGAACCCGCTCGTTGCTGTGGTTCTTGTGCGGAGGATTGCGCCTGCGATGGCCGCAAATGACGAAGAGACAAGATGAAATCTTTAACTTCATCCTCAACGCCAATGGCATCGTCCCATCGTCTCTTGTCCCGGTCCTCTTGTGCTTCGCTGGTCGTTTCTCGCAGCCCCTTTTCAAGACCACTTCGCAATTGGTCGACAGACTCTTGAATATCTATCACAATCTGCTCATTGCGCTGTCGCTCAGAGTTGACCTTGTCGGCCTCCGCCAACAACTTCTGCTCATAGTCTTCAGTGCCTGACTCATCGCCAACAGTCTCGCCTCTAAGCGACGCCATTCGTGCCTTCAATCGTGCCTTTGTAGCAGCCTTTCGCCTGTCTGATTCCGTGATCGAGCCGCCTGGACCAGATCCGACGATTGTAGAGCCTGGATTCTCCTTCTCATGCTTTAGTCGGAACAGCTCCAGCTTGGTAGCAGCAATATCAGCTTCCAGTCGCTTCACGTTGCTCGTCAGCTGTGGCAAAATGTCCGACTGCAAATTCAACTTTCGAAGCAGCTGGCGCTTGTCATCTTTAGACGCACTTCCAGCAGCCAAAAGAGCGGCCTTGGGGTGCTGCGAAATTTCTCGCTGAACGCGGGAGATTTTTCGCTTGAGTTCCTCAATCGCGGTTTGGTCACGAGATTCGAGATCCTCAACAGTTCCATACTCCTCTTCGTCCTTAGCGTCAATAGCAGCCAACAGAATCTCCTTCTCTTTGATGGCTTTGGCCAATTCAGAAATGCCCATTGGCCCACTGCTGGATGCGTTGGCCGGAGAGCTGTTTTCACTAGTTCTAGTTCGATGACGGGAGCTTGAGACGTATTGAATGTCATCATCATTGTTCTTAAACACAGTGGCATCCTTCTTAAACGATGCTGCTGATGATGGTTGGGCTTTGAATGTTCGATTCTTCAAATAGCTCACGCCCCCCGTCTTATCTGCTTGCAAGCCAGTGTTAGTGGTCTTCAAGAACGATTTGATTTGCGTAACAGAATCCGAGAAATTTCTCGACGAAGGTGGAATCAACTCAGGAGGCAGCCGAGCCGGAATGACATAGCCGTTGAGTCTTCGGTAAATAAGATGCATCGCCACCGCAAACTCGTCCTTGTCCAGTCTACCTTTATTTCCGGGATCTGCAAGCGTCCAGATGGTTTCTAGATCTCCTCTATTCAACCCACTCTGTCCAAAGATCTGGATTGCCTCGTCGCCACTGATGGATCCATGCCTAGATGTATCCCATGCATTGAAAATTCCGTCGTAAATCTGCTTCTCGTCTTTTGTGATAGCCCAAGCAACTTCTGCATTGCCTTGCAATTCGGTGGATGAGTAAGAAGCAGCACCTCCTTGAGATGGCATAAATCGATTTCGGAACGCATCCATGCCAGGGAGACCCGCGGCTGGGGTGTTGATGAACCCCCATTCACCAGGTCGGCCAGTAGGCATGGGCTGCAATGGCTGCAACCCGCCAGTTCGTTGAGCTTGCAGAGGTTGAGCACCACCGGTAGCCTGCGATTGCAACGGAGCACCAGTGGCTTGCGATTGGAATGGTGCACCGGTATATTGCGCCGAGAATCCTTGGTTATATCCAGTCTGTTGCTGTACACCGGTTTGTTGGCTTTGAAGGGCTGCGATAGCGCCATAACCAGTCTGCTGTGGTGGCAATTGAGCCTGACCAATAGCACCAGTTGCTTGAGACTGCAATCCATAGGGCTGCTGGAATCCAGTGGGCTGAGTCTGTAGTTGTGCGAGCTGCTGCAAGTTGGATACTGCAGGCTGGGACGTCGTAGTCGGTTTCGGAGTCGAGCTCTGACTGTTGCCAGTGAAATCCGGCACGTTCGATGGTCTTCTTGTAGTCTCAGGAGCTTCGTCAGGAATGTTGAAAGAAATGATATCTACCAAACTCGATACTTCGTTCGAGATCTTGTCAGGCAGTGACGACGGCAGTGCCTTGCCCTTCAACGTGAGGCCACATAGGTACATTGCAAGAGCAAATTCCGGAAACAAGAGTGCACCGGACCTTGTCGTATCAGCCAGCTGCCAGATATCTCCGAGCACGCTAGCTGTCAGTCCAGACCGCATGAGAATCCCTCGCGCCTTCTCACCGGTCAACGCTTGCTCATGTGCGGGCAACACGCTCCTGAACAGTTGTTCAAACTTCTTTTGATCCTCCGCTGTAATAAACGATAATCGAACTAAAACAGTTAGTATACTCTACAAGCGCAATGCATTGCAGGGGGTCCGTACCATTTGGAATTCTAACAGTCTGGTTTCCACCGCTTGGAACCGGCGAGCTGGTCGATGCAGGAGGCGCTGTAGTCACAGGTGCCGTCGGTTGAATGCTTTGAGGTTGCTGTTGTTGTTGTTGAAACCCCGCGTTGTAAGGTTGTTGCTGGAATCCGTAACCCGTCGGTTGTGCTACTTGGGGCTGAACTCCATACTGCTGTTGTTGCTGCGGGTATGCACCGGTATACTGGGCAGCCAATGGTTGACCAAATTGCTGCTGCTGCTGTTGAGTGTAAAATCCTCCCGGTGGAGGCTGGCCTCCTTGGTTCTGTTGAAATGGATACATTTCAGAGTCTCTGTAACCAAGTGATGTCACCTACTCGTCGTGAGATTTCTACTCTTCGACTCCCCTAACTTTCAACCCTCTGTCCCGAACTTTGGAATTGGACTTTTACGAATTATGCGAAGGCAATTTCTATCCGTGTCTTTTAATTTTTGCCTTTGCGCCTAAAACGTTGGAGCGAAACGAAACGAGAGGTGTGTTACAGTCTGGAGGTTGTGTTGGTCTTTTGTCCCACACAGCGGTCACGGTGGTCAATAGCGCGGCGGTCGGGGTAGCACAGCACACAAACACAGCCCCTCACTGGGCGCTTGTGGGTGAAATCTCTCTACTAGTTACGACACGAATTCATGTAGCAAGATAAAATATGATTTTATTTCTATTTAATGCATCTCACTGAAGTTAGAGCCTCGCTGTTTGTTTAAACAGCATACTTTCGGGTCCACTCCCGGGCGGTGGCATCGTACCTCTGTCGGTCCGTCTTGTATATGTGGGCAATCTCTGGCACCAATGGGTCGTCTGGATTTGGGTCAGTCAGCATCGAGCAGATGGACAGCAGGACCTTGGATATGGTGAGAGCTGGAGACCATTGATCCTTCAGAATATCAAGGCAGATGGAGCCGTTATTGTTGATGTTTGGGTGGTAGATTCGGGTGGTGAAGTTGACCTTAGGTGGCTTGAATGGGTAGTCAGTAGGGAAGTGAATGGATAGAAAGAAAACACCATTGCTATAAGGACTGTCGGATGGGCCCATGATAGTTGCCTGCCAGTGGAACAGGTCGTCGCCAATAGGACCGGCGGAGCATGAGGATGGTGGATCGCTAAATGAGCTGTTAGTAACTGTAGAGTAGACTATCGGAGACAGGTATCTCTTGTTCTTGTGTCGGCAGGTCTGTAGATGCCCTGAATATATCCTTACTCAAACTTCAAGAAGAAGAGATATGAATATATCATTTCAGTCGTACCAGATTTGACCACCAGACAAACAAAAAATCCCCATCCTCCAGGGGGGGGGTCACAGATCAAGACGACAGGCGTCTTGCAACCATGAATACTTACATTCCAAGATCGTTGAGTTCCTTGTTGATTCGTTTAAGAGCCATTATAGAGTTATGAGGGTTGAGTTGTCGTTATGTGGTGTATAGACGTCAGTAGTTGTCGCTTATATAAACGAGAAAAATGCAGTGGCACACGAACGGTGTAGACAGTAAAAAAAGCAGAAAACTGTCGCAGCGGTGGCGCCCGCCAGGGTGTGTGGCACATTCGAAGGCGAGAGAAGTTTTTGTGCGGGTCGTGTAATGCCGGGCCCGGGACAGGGATATTCCGGGCCGGGACTCGCGCACCTTGGCAAAAGGTTAACTGGGGGGTCTTCTAGAAGATTGGGTAAGAAAGAACAAATTAACTTAGTAGATTTAGTGGCAATACTGACTAGCTTTTGCCGTTTGGAATGTACCGGTGATACAATGTAGCATAATGGTCAGTAGCCAGAATCGAGTACGCCACATTTTCTGCGGCTCATATGCAATGCGCTGTTAAGGCGTAGTTATTGGTAACGACCTTTGTTAGTTCAAATATGAATAATCTTTTCAATATATTGGCAGTGGTATAATCTTCTCTGTGAAATGCCGATTGTCTTTAAAATGAGCATGCCTGAAGATAGTAACCCAGCCCATTGAGCATTGAGCATTGAAGCATATACTAGCGGACATACAGCCTCAAAGTGAGTTTTCTCAATCCCCGTTCCTTATGAAATCATGAATATATACAATTTTAAAGCTTATGCAAATCGACGGAAGCGTCTATAGTGGCGCTAATTGAAGCAGGGGCCAAGTCGCGCTGCCCTTGAAAGCCTCAAGAGGAAGCTGTTCGCGAAGTGAAGAACCTTGATAAAAGAATGTTTGAGTTACAAAAGAAAAATAATATTTCTGCGCTTTAAAGAATTCTCTCCCCGGCTTTATGCGAAGACCAAGTCCCTTGCCAATTACCGAGCAATTAGCTATTTTCACGAGCCGACCAATAATAAACATGCCAATTTCCCCAACTGGTAGTGGCTTAGAACAGGAAGCACTCCAATCAATGTAGGTCTCCCTGCATTAGATCTCAGATACCCAGCTTTGCGGTTCCTATTAAAGGTACAGGTGTACTTATGGAGTACACGCTCTTGCGTCCAGATTCGTAAGCATGTGCAACAATCGGATCATGATTCAAGACATGATCACTACTTGTGTGGCTTAGCTACCACTAACTGATTCACCCACGGCCTCATTCTGTCGTCATCATTTGCGAGTCTTTGATAGCTCTGTGATTAGTGGACTCTCTACAACCGTACGTCCTTCTCCAAGCTCTCCCCAATGCACAGCAACCATGGCAAGAAACATTGACAGACGCGAATATGAGCTTATACTTGATCCACTAAGAAAAACACATATCGCTTAAAGTACATTAGAACTCAAGGAATGCACATCTCTTTACAGTGGTTTTGGAAAAGAAAGACAGATCCAAAAGACTCGCAAGACACACAAGAAAAATTCTACGTATAAAAAAAACAGACAGTTGCTATAGGTCTTGGAGCAATAAGGTTTCTGGACATACCAAAGCCGACTAGGCGCCGGGCCAGCCGTGCGGCTCACGGAGGATGATGCTGACGCGCAGAAAAATCAGGCCACAAAAAGCTGGCCCCCGGCGGCTGCGCTACGCCTTCGCATCCCCCATTAGGACCACCGTACAAGTGACAAACCGTTTGTGGTGGTGCCCCTGCGACACTCCTTTTTTTTTTATTTACCCCAGGGCCTCTGTCGCATCTGAACATCCATCCCTTGATTCTCCGAAGCCTGCTTATATAAAGCGTTTTCGCCACCAAAGACACACTTGGACTACTACTTGGACTCACGACTGAACTGCTAATAGCATCTCTACATCCGCAGTACTTGACCACTAGACCAATTTTTTATTTTGGCCGGCGTCGCGGAAAAACAAATATCCAGATCCAGCACACACGGAAACCTTGAGGCAATAAGGTTTGCGACTCACGTTTGAGATTTTGATTTCTCTTATATACCGCTACTTGTCGACTTTTTTTTTCAGTCAAGGCAAGAGGACACTCTGCACGATAAGGGATTGACAGTTGCATACCCAAACGGGCTGCAAGAATTCTATACCAATGTACGCTAACCGATGGACGATGGACAACCATAATGCTAATCTTATATCTAGATGAATCAGACGGAAGATTTTATGCCCTTCAGCTTCCAGGATACGGTCGGGTTCCTGGAGAATATTGAAGACGCACCGAACACGGGAGGACCGACTAGCGAGAGCTTTGCCACGTTTGGTGGCGATGCCGAGGATTGGGCACAGAACTATGTTACGTTAGACGAAGACTTTGCATTCAAGGACCTTTCGCCGGAGTCGAACGATTTGTCTCTAGGACTTGGCAGCAATGAATCAACCTCTGCAACTTCATCCAACAGCACGAGCAACAATACCACTAGCAAGCCAGGCTTGCTAACTGTACCGGCTGATAATATGGGCACATCGAGTAGTTCAATATCGCCTGTCGCAAATTGGTCCGACTCTGAGGTTACGAATAGTAAGCGATCGGTCTATCCCGACTTGCCTACTCCTCCACCGAATTATGTCACTGCACCCTTAATGTCTATGGACAAAGCTCTTTCCCCTAACGAAGAAAGTCCAAGCGCCATGTCAAGCGACTCGAACAATTACACCACGCAACGAACTATCAAGCAGGAAAGTGTTTCACCGTCTCGTTCTATCGACCTTTCACCTTCAGCATCTGGACCGACTGCTCCAAAGTCAATGAAGAATGCCATGAACAAGTCGTCGAAATCGTCAAGAGTCACAAAGCCACGAAAGGAGAAGACGTCACACAATATGATTGAGAAGAGGTATCGAACGAATATTAATGATAAGATTTCCATGCTTCGTGAATGCGTTCCATCTCTTCGATGTGCTTTGAACGGTGAAGCAAGCGAAGACTTGGAAGGTTTGAGTCCGGCATCCAAGTTGAATAAAGCAACTGTCTTGACAAAGGCCACAGAATATATCCAGCACCTCCAGCACAAGAACGATTTGCTAGAGAAGAAGGTTGAGGAGTTGCAGGCAAGGCTTGTGTCTATGACCACCACTCATATGGATATTTCCAGCGGAGGCTCCAGCGGCAGTGTCTACAGTGTTGCAAACAGTGTGCCACCGCCACATGCTACACAATTCAATGCATACAATCAACAAGCTCCATATGAAATCAAGGGTCGGTTGTTGATGACCTCATTGGCCGGTTTAGCAATGACTGGCATGTATACAGACATGGGTAATAGCGACACTCAATCTCTTTCTGCTTTGCCCCTTTTCGGTCTCAACATTAACGCCTTTGGCCTGATTCGAGTGGCCCTGTTGGCGACGACATTTTTGTACATCATTTCTCCACTCTTCATGTCGCCACCTCCAAAGTCGCACAAGACACAAAAGTTTGACATTTTCACAACGACAAAGATGCGGAAGCAGGTTTGGGAGATCACATCCAAGAGTTTGGGTGCGATTCCTGAAGGCGGGGCCAGTACGGTCAAGTCTCTTGCATCCATTTTCTATGCGCTCGCCGGTGGAATGTTTTCAATGGAGCAGTCGAATGAGCAGTCTTGGTCACGAGCTGTCGATGCTCAGCTCTGCGGTGGTGACGAGGAGATTAGCAAGAGCCGTCTTTTGTTCAGTCTGGTCCGGACCATGAACATGGTGCCATCTGCTAAGCGATATATTCTTCAAGCTATTCAGATTAAGGTTCTGCTACACAGCTACCCATCGCTGGCACAGTACTTTAGCAAAGCTTCTTGGAACAAGGCTTTGGAGTACTCATCTGAACTTGGTGAGAACCAAGTTGCGCTGCTCAAATCCAATGTGCTCGAAGAAGTGGATGTGATGCAGAGAATGTACAACCTTACAATGCAACAGCCACTCAACAAGGACGTTACCATTCGAGACGAGGATGCGGTGGTTAGCGTTATCCGCGACCAATCGATTCGATCGGCTATCGATGTCATGGCCGGCTGGTATGCGAGCAAATTGCTTCATGAAGCGCTGCTAGCTTGTGTTGAGAACCAGGAGCTCGACTTGAAGGCTATTGAACAGGCAGCTGCTATTGCCCCATCCGACTCTGCTGTCCAGCAACGAGTCGCAGTGGTTCAAGCGCTGTTTATGGGTGCAAAGAATCCACAGACCATTCGACGAGCAATGGATTTGATCAGCCAGGATGCTCTTGTTGAAGATGAACAAGTGAATGCAGAATGCCCGCCACTTGTCAATGAACGACGAACAATTCCACAAGACATGCAGCTTGCTATCCACTGTGCTTTTATTCTCAGCTTTTTGGAGCGAGACCGAGAAAGTGCCATCAAGCTTGTGCGGCGGTTGGAGGTGTCTGCTGCAGAGGACATCAGCTTGCTTGGCTTCACGGCCATTTGGCTGACGGTCATTGCTGTTGGACAGTCTGAAGAGTGCAAGAAGGATTTGGACTGCAGATTTGCATTAGAAAACCTGGCCACGTCGGCTCGAGTTTGGATCGGAAGCGAGCCTGGTGAAAATGAGGGCGTTCGACTAGAACGTCGACGAGAGCTTGTTGGACAGTGTCTCAAGCTCTCTGTAGAGTTTGGTCAATTCAAGAACGATCTTGATGAGGGCTACTGCTCGGCATAGACGACGATGAAGATGAAGATGTTTTAATTATTTTTTTACACACATTTATTTATGAATGACATAACACATTATTATTTATTAGATTTTTTTAATATCATGACTGGACTTGATTCAAACAGCTTCCTCTATTGCAGCTCGTACGTGAGTCGCTTCAGTAACAGTAACCGTTGTGCAGTCCCTGAGGTTAGGTTCTGGACCCATGGGGATGTTGTCAAGTGGCCGTTTGGCAAAAACACCGAGAATCACCCTTGCGGCTACTTTGGATACAACGACCGAGTCCTCTTTACAGGTTTCGCTCGCGACACATGCAGGACACCCAAGAGCACAGTCGCAAGCGTCGATGCGGTCTATGGCATTCTGAACCATCTCGTCAACAAACTCAAATGCCTTTGCAGTGATCCCGCACCCGCCTTTAGTGCGGTCGTAGAATACTAGCCGTGCCGGACGCACCCGTTTGGACTGTTTGGACGCAAACTCCTTCTCCTTCGCCTTGCACTCTGTGCCAACCTCGTTGGGTAACGCAGACACGAATTGCGGCATGAGGTTCATCAACGCATGCTCGGCGCCGTGAATACCGCCTGCAAGAGAAAGCTTGTGGTCTCTGAGCAACTGGAGGGTCTCAGAGGGCACATCGAGCCAAAACCCTTTAGAGTCAAAGACATACGGCGGATTGTCGACTTCGACAGCGTCTAAAACGCGTTCTCGTTTGTCGATCTTGAAGAATCCGAATACCACGCTGGTGTGCCGTACTTTGCCAAAGTAGACATGCAGACCAGAATCTTGGAGTAAGAGTTTTTGCTCTGTTTCCACTGGATCCACGTCGGTAAAGTCCCGCTGCCTTGTGATCCAGTCAACGTTGACTCGGATGACCTTTGCGAGTTTTTGACTAGGACGGAACTCTTTGATGAGGTAAGGGTACCCTTGATGCAAGAAAATTCCGCCTTCGTACAACGTGAATGGCGTGCGTGAGCCTTCGATCTGCTCAATGACAATATTTCGATCGTTTGTCGTATCGACTACTGCAAACTGGTCTTCTTCGCCACCACGAAGACCAACCGACTTTGATGGCCATGGCAGAAACCGCTCATTGGTATGCAAAAGATTGTTTTCATCACTGCTTAGTCTATCGGCAAGTGACGGAAGCGTTGGAAAGTAATGGGTATCGTGGTCGACTTCTAGCGGCGCCTCAAATGCAGCACACTGCAAATGCATCTCCACCACTAGAGGGTTGTCCAGTTCCAGCACAATTGCCGGGTTTTCTGCTCGAATAATCTGCTGTGGATTTTGCAAGTAGTGCTGGTCGACAGCTCCGCCGCCACCGACTAAAACAGCCAAGGAATCTTTATTTCGACGCCCTGCTCGTCCAATCTGCTGACGGAGATTGGAGATTGTGAATGGAAACCCAACGATGATCACAGCATCGAGGTTTCCTATATCAATCCCCAGCTCCAGTGCGTTTGTGGCGACAATGCCCAGTAGACCGCCACTGAACATTTCTTGTTCAATTTTACGCCGGTCTTGAGCACTGTACCCGCCTCTGTAGCTCATTACCCTATTCACCAACGGCGAATCTTCACCCAGCCGTTGGCGGATAATCTTGATTAAAAGCTCGCAAACACGGCGAACCCGGCAGAAGGCAATAGTTCTCACGCCATTCTCTATCAAACGTTCAAACAGCTTGGCTGCTTCGACCATCGGGTTCACACGCCCGCTATTGGCGTCATTCGGAGACACATAGGGAGTGTTCCATAGAATCATGAGTTTCTTGCCACACGGCGACCCGTCTTGGTCTACTAATGTTACCTGTTCAACGCCAAAAAGACGCTTCATCATTTCTCTCGGGTTGTGAACTGTAGCTGAGCATGAAACAAACTGAACAGACTCATTACCGAGACATCTTTCGCACACTCTGCGAAGCCTGCGCATCACCATTGCGACGTGCGACCCGAAAAGTCCGTTGTAAACATGCAGCTCATCCACTACTACAATCTTGAGGTTTCGAAGAAATGTAGACCAAGAACGCCAGGAAGGCAATATGCTAGCATGTAGCATATCAGGGTTGGTGAATATCACTCTAGCGGTGTTCCTAATCTCAGCGCGAAGCTTTGCCGGGGTATCGCCGTCGTAGGTGTCGACATGAACGTCGGGTGCAACCTCCGCGACCATCTCTTCAAATGCCTTCCGTTGGTCCTGAGCGAGCGCCTTTGTCGGGAATATGTATATGGCAGTAGCATCTGGGTCATTTACAAGTAGTTCCAGCACTGGAAGTTGGTAAATCAGCGATTTACCAGACGACGTTGACGTAGCCACAATCACATGCTCCCCATTCTTGATTGCATTAATAGCATCAGCCTGGTGGCTATAAAACCTTTGGATGCCTCTGGTAGTATAGATTGCCTTTGCGGTAGGGTCACTCAACGGCACTTGGAGATCGCCAAACCTGGGCTCCCGAGCTTCAAACTCCAGCTCCCCATTCTCCACAATCTGGCCATGGTACTCCTCGTCCGACTTTACAGACTCGATAATCTGAGAAATGTCCATATTCCGCCGATCACCGTTCAGTGCTCGAGCCATTCGATCCAGTGGATCAACAAACGTCGGTCTTATGGGAATACAGTCCTTGCTGAGTTGTTCGAGCTTATCAGCCGCATCCTCTTCGTAACTCATGAGGAACTGGTCCACTGCGTCTTCGAACTTACTCCGCCGTTTCAAAATAAACTTGCGCATTTCTACAACGCTGAATGTCGGCGTTGGCATGTCGCGGATATCTCGGTGCTGGGTTTCGGGCATCTTGTCCGGTTTCAACTTCCCGTCCACAAACTCAAATACTAGGATATGCTGCTCATCGTCTTGCAACTGGTACACATCTTTCGAGTCCTTGACGGTCTGGTTGATGTCGATGTAATCGAAATGAATGTCGTCCGGCAACAGGCACTTGATTTTGCATAGTTCCACCAGCTCGACCTCTCTGCCGAGTTCTTTCTTGACTGTGGGCAGGATTTTATCGATCGACGGAACAAAGTGGCCACGCGCACTGAGGAATGTGCAGATGTTACATAGCGAGTGGTACACTTTTCGTAGTTCGATGAACGCTGGTGGCCAGGTGTCCACTGGTCGCCGCTTCATCAAAGCGGGTTTATATAATGGTCCAGCAAATCGCGTCACGGTCGCGCGGCTCACATTTATAATTGCGCGTGGCGTTGGAGAACGTGAAGGGTAGTCGGAGAAAGTAATGGGCACAGGAGTCGTCGTCTAACTAAAGGGCAAATATGACTTCCTAGAGACTAAAGAGCCAAAGAGTCGTGTTGAAACTCGAGGGCAAGATATTCTTCTTAGACGTTGAGAGCAAAGAAATCTAGAAACAGAGGGCAAAAAACGTCGTTATACGTGTGGTATCGTGTACATATTCTTTTATATGCTAAAAAAAATAAATATTTCATTACTTATTGGCCGAAACCGGAGAAAGCGGAGTCAAGGCTGTTGGCGCAGTGATTTCTTTCGTCAATGGAGACTTTCCCGAACTTCCGCCAGAGCCGACTCTTCGAATACTGTTCCGGCTCCTGGAGCTGCTTCGACTCCTGCTTCGACTTCTAGGCCGATGAGAAGCCAAGGCTGTGCTCAACGAGTTGGTGGTAGTAGTAGTGGTCGTCGTGGTGGTTGTAGAGTTTACCTTCCCGTCTCGGTCCAACCAGTTCTTCCAGCCCTCGAAATCAATCAACGCTTGCATGCAGCCCCATTCGATTGTCTTTTGTTCGAGCCACTGAAGGTTGACTGGCTTGGTGAGGAAATCGTTGCAGCCAGCAGCGAGCGCTTCGTTCTTGTCCATCATTGTGGAACTGGCTGTCAAAGCAACGATAATAACGGGCGACCGGAACACTTTCGAGTCCAGCAGATCTTCCTTGCTGGGCGATGGGACCGCCGAAGTCTGAGAAAACACACCAATCTTGTTGACCAGTTCCAGCCGTCTTATTTCTTTGGTCGCCTCAATTCCTGACATTACCGGCAGCTGGATATCCATCAGAATGAGGTGGAAACCGCCTTGTCTCCATTTATCCACCGCCTCGCGACCGTTCTTGGCCACAGACGACCTAATCTTCTTTCGTTTCATAAACTGTTCAAGAATCTTCTGGTTAATCACGTTATCCTCAACAATCAGCATGTTGATTTGGGGTACCACCTTTTCCAGGTTTTTCTGCTCCCCGGGTTTGCGCGGACCGGTGGTTTCGTCTGCCGCAACGGGCACATTTCTCGATCCATTGGGCTGCGCTTTAGTAGGCGAATGGAGATGCTTGTCATTCGATGAGATTTCTTCCTTTGCAAAAGCATCATTTATTTTTGACGCAGCTGCGTCTTCTTCGGCAAGAGTAATGCCGCCTGGTTCATCGCCAGTGCCCTCATCAGCGCTCCTTCTACGCAAAGCGTCTTCATTCTTCTTTTCTTCCGTGCCAGGGCTGCCCTTAGGAAGCTGGAACTGTCGCGGTAAAAGGAGCACACCGTTATTCGGGCTGCTCGTTTTGACTGTATTCGAGTTACCATAGCTGGAATTTTGGTGAAACAGCGGCGGCCGTGGGCTTTGAGCAGTTACACCCGAAGATATGGAGCCGTGAGGTCTGGTGCTTGGTGCGGGCGGCGTGAAACTAGGCTGGTGCTCTGCACTTGTCGCCTCAAGGATAGGTGCTTCAGCAACAGTGGTCAGATGGGTGGTATATGTCGGTTCAAGTGTTGTAGTTATAACAGGAGGTGTCGCAGTGGTTCCGGCGGCAAGAGCAACGGTGGGTACTTGCTCAAGTGTCAACGCATCATGCATATTCATTCCACCTGGGAAGTACCTATCAAGAAACTTGAATACTACTTCATCAGGAAGCAATGTGATCGTCTTGCCATCGCGCACAAAAGTGAGATTCACATCGGCCGGGTCGCATGTTCGGGCAAGAGTCGTGGGGTACTTCATAAGTACCATAGTTTTCAGATCGTCTACAATATCGCCATCGCGAACTTTGAGTGTCGTGGGGGTACCTTGGGGTCGTTTCACCCATAACCTACGTTCGATGCTGAGTTGCTGGTGATTGTTGTAGCCCTGGAGGTGGTTGGCCGCTACCGAAAGTGGCGACAGGGACGACGTCGACTGGTGCCGCTGGTGTCCTCCGCCACTGCCATTCCCGTTCGTGCTCCGGCCGTGCGGTGAGAATCCCGCCGCCGAGGGTGATGGAGGAGGCGGGAATGAAGGCATTCAGTGATACCTTCCTGCTTGGAAGTGTGTTGTCCTTGCTGGGCTAAAATTGGGCACACTTGGTACTATCAGGTAACACAACAGAACGGTATCTTTAAATGTCGAGAGGAGTGCGTTTAGTGGTTCGTCCTGTGGGCTTTTGGCTTAGTCGAAAGAAGATTGTGGAGCAGACGGGATACAGCAAAGGTAAGACAAGTTGTTCGTGTGTGTGTGTGGATTTTGGGTGCTAAGCGAGAATCGCAAGCCTGCCATCATCACCCGGAAGTCGGGCGACTATGCGGCTTGTGCGGCGCGCAGCTCAGAGAGGTCTCTGAGCGATGGAACTCGCAGACTTTCGCGAGATTCGTCGCAACACACTCTTTTGATCCTGGGTAAGTAATGCCTAGGATTTCATCCAGGTTTTCGTATGTTTTCCTGAAGAATTAGTATGGTATTGTTATAAGTATGTTATGTATAATTGATATATAAATAATAGCAAATGTATTGAAAGCTAAAATCTTGAGCCATAGTTACTAACAAACATTCATGTGAGGCGAAAGATTGTAGGGATGAAAAGCTTCCGGAGCCACGTAAAGTGGCTGGGGAACATTCATTATCCGGGGAATCTGTGCCCTATTTATACTTTTCCAGGTGGCAGGGTAACTTTTGTCACATTGTGGTTGCAATGGGGCCTGTCTAGCCAGGTTGCAAGCACGATGCAATGGGGCCTGTCTCGCCACGTTCGAAGAAAATGAGCAATTTGAGTGACTTTTGAACCAGATTCAGTAATTGATGGTACTATGTAACAAAATTGTGCGTAAAGAAATATATATATATATTTCCCCAGACTACAGCAAAAGATCGTGCTGTACTGAGGCCATTCCGTTGTGCATGAGTGTAGCATTGTGTCCGACAGGGTTCGACTGCAGCATTGCAGTGTTCATGTCGTTGTCGTCGTCAATGTCGATCAGATTATCATTCGTATGTCCAAACACACCCGAAGAACTACTGTATGGAGTATTAGGAGTACCCGGTCCTGAGCCTTGCCCATTGGTTGCGCCTAGTGACGGTGCAGTAGCCGCCCTCGTTGGGTGTCTAAACTGGCCACCTTGAGAAGTATCCTGATCCGAGTTCAGAGTCATCAGTGACATTTGCCTGGTAATGCCCTTCTTAGTTGGAAGTTGCGACTTGACCGCTCGCGATCGCAACCTTGGCGCAAGTGCAGGACTATCTGGAAGTCGTCGAGATTTGGCAAGACGAAATAGCGACTTGATTGGTTTCAAGTATATTGTCGCAAGAGTGCCGATTGCCAGCTCAAGCTCCTCCAGTCGCTCTTCATCCATTAGATCCGAGTCTGTTGTAATTTCTGGAAACACTCCCATTACAATATCCTTTGTGGCTGCAGGATCAGTCGATAGCAGTCGCCAATACATGAATCCACGGTCTCTGAGATCAGGATTATCTGAGTCCTCAGTCGCCATTTTGAGAACTCTAGGTACCAACTCTTGACCCTTTGTCGGTCGCAGGATGAAGAGCTTCACAACTGCCGTCAGTAACGACAACTGTACCTCGGTTGTTTCTTCGTTAAATGTCGTTAAGAATTGATTGAGCAGGATATGCGAGTTCTCAATGCGATCGGCATAATGGCCAATGATCCAAATCATTGACGCCTTTGCCTCAGGTTCATCCAAACTATCCAGATTATCGCAAAGTGCAGAGATGACACTCTCGTATCTGTTTGGGTACCTTCTGAAAATGTTCTTGATCACAACAGTGGCCTCTTGAACAATATAATTGACCCTCGTTGATACGAGCTCCAACAGAGCCTCTATGCAACTCTCTGCCGCTTTCTCAATCTTGATAGCTAGCTTACCAATGGCTCGCACCGCCTTTCGAACCACTTGAACATCGATTTCTTGGGCGCAATCCCTAAATTCCCGTAGCACAGTTCCAATGTTTTGTTCATTGGCGAGAAGATAAATAATTTCCAGCTTTGCACTCTTGACAAATATAAGGTCGTTGTACTTGCAGAAGAAAACTCTGACGTCAAGGTTCATCAAGTTCGGTCTACCCTGAAGTAACAGGATGCAATTTCGTAAAGCCAGATACTGGATCTCAGCCGGCTTCGAGAGCAGAATGACGATTGCAGGACCGATCCGCTTGTCGAGCTCTGGAACAGTCGTTTCGATATCAGGCACAAAGTTGGATAGATACACAATTAGTCGGATGGCTCCAAGTACCACTGAGGCATTTGCATGTTGCAGTCGCGGTAAAACTCGATAGATCAGATTCACTGCATCATTGCTTTGCGTAGGCACGTAATGCATCAACGCCCCTAGTATATAGCTCTGCGACCATTCGTTGCAATCTGGCAAAATATGTGCCAGATTGAATGCATTTGCCTTGTCTATCGTGAGCTCCAACGCATCTGTCTTTTCGGTGATATCTTGCAATGCGGCCAGCGCGGCGGCAACCACGGTAGGATTCGTATTGGACAGCAACTTGTTAAGTTCGTTGATGAGCCCTCTCTTTTCTACCAGCTTGGCGTTGAAGTGCCACAGCTTTGCGACACTGTAAGCAGCCGTTTTGCGTACGTACGGATCTTCATCTAACAGCATTGTTTTAGTGTTTTCTAGAGCCGCGTTGAAATACTCCTTAACAGGTACCGCTGACAAGGTCCGCAGGGCCAGCGCTCGGATCAAAGGGCTTTCGTCGGCTAGATCGTTAAGTAGAATTGGAATGGCCTCGATAGCAATTGCGGGCTTGGCTTTGGCGTATGTGAGTAAATACAGGAAGCACCTGAAGTTACAAGTTAGCTCTCATCCAGGTACCACGAATTTCACATACATCTTCTTTATGTCCAAGTCGTATATCGGCATGCACGTTAGGATTTCTGGAAAAAGTACAATCATCTCATTGTTAGACATGGTCATATTGGCTACCACTTTCTTGAGGGCAACCTTCTTCAGCCGGTTATTCTTGTCTTTCTTGTCCAGACTGAGTTCCTGCCTCAGCTCAGCAGCTTTGCCCTGACATTTAATTAGCATCATATTAAGCAGCCATGCTCAACTTACCCTTGCAAAAAGCTTTGCATCACTCATGATGACCTCGAGACCTTCTGCGCTTAAGAAATAATTATCCTTTCGCTATGTATGCCGGCCAGGAAGTGGAGAGTTTCAAATAACTTGACGCGCGACGACAGGTCACACTAATGGGAGCTGAGCCCCGAGACAGTCATTCCGTCGGGACACACACCCTTAATGGAATGTCAGTAAGTATGCAATTTTTTTTCTATTTCGTTAAGCTATATAAATATAATGCTATGATTTCAACATGTATTTCTCATAAAATCGTGCAATGTTGAGCCTGCGAACTATCAATGCCAACGGGGCTGATCTATGCGGTTGGAACGAAGGTATCGACGACTCAGCCTTGCGTGTAACCACTGGCATCAACTGCATCAGCTCGTCACTTGCCTCAGTTTCGAAGGATCCCACTCGGAGCCCTATGTATAGCTTAAAGCTTTCAAATTGTTCTTGGCTCAGTATATTTGTTTCCATTAAGCATGCCAAAAGGCGGGTAAGAAGCGTCGTGAGTTCTGCCCGGGAGTAAAAGTAGGTTGTGAATTCGCTGGGGCAAATCAAGAGCTCTTTCATATTTCGGAATTTTGTAATGCTGTTTGGCCATTGTATTCCCATGCAGTAGTCTGGCCAGAGGCTCAAGTGAACAGTACTGATTCCAGAGTCATGCGGTACTGAGTTTAGCATTCTGACAAGATCCGATTCTTGGTCATAGCAAGCTGAGAATTTCCGCAGCTTTGGAGAATGTTGAAACAAGAATGACATTGAAGGTAGGCGTGGTCGTTCAAACTCAACGGTGGTGAACCTGACACTTTCCAACTCAGGTAGCTTCGTGTGCTCGATAAAGCGTGAATTGGCGTTGATTTCTAGTTTTCTGAGCAAAAGGCTTTCGGGCTTGTCAACCTCGGGCATTGAGAATATCTTGAGATCCTCGACGCTTTTAGGAAGCCAATCCATACTGGTCATGTCTGTAAAGAGAATTGGACTAAAGTCAAGAACCTTGAGCTTCCGACAGCACCGTAGTATGGGTATAAAGGGTTCAATAGTGCACGGGTGGACCTCTTGGTTGACGCTCCGTATAACTAGTTTGTCCAATTGCGTTTTGGCTGGGTTCAACTCTATCAAGCCAAACATTTGAAAGTCTGTATTATTTCGATGAAGAATGTATAGGTTTCGGCAATTGTTCGGCAGCCGTAGCCACTTGGTCTTCTTCTTCAGTGCGTCTTGTATCTGATGGCTGCGGTATCCAAAATTCATAAATACAAGATCGATATGTACCCTTGGTAAACGAGCCGCCACATACTCCGCTAGCAATATATCATCTCTATCCGCGAAATTGAGGCCAATTAAAACTATCGTCTTGAGTTTCTTCCTGTAGTTTTCTGCTAGGTATTCAACGAGTCCTCTAATGTTGTGATGCTGGTTCAACACTTCGAATCGCACTTCGCTAAGACTCTCCAGAATGAACCCGCCAATCTGCGACGCTTCAATTTGTCTCAGCCCTCCTCTCACCGTCTTTGTATGTACATCTGGCTCAACTGGGCCATCTGGGATCTGCTGTCCAATGCTCAACACCTCGCCCCTGACTGTCAATGGTTGTCGTATAAGCGGGGTGGCTACCGCCTTCAATCGACTGCAAGTGAGACGCACTGCAACCAACGAACTGTTTGGAAGCCAGATCAGTATCAGCTCAAGGACCTCCACGGGCAGATTTTGTAGCAACAGTGAGTGTCCATTCATGCTACTTCTCACACCTTGCCAATCCCCGTACCTTCCTCGCTTCTTGCTGCTTCGGTGGCCAACCTCGCTAGCGATAGCCCGTCGTCGTCGTTCCTGGGTAGCTGCTGCTGCTGCTGGAACCTCATTGCTAGCGAGCCGCGCACACCACGCGTTAAGGTACGCTAGCATAACTAAACGGGCCTTAGAAACAAGTGCAAGGGCGGGAGTATAAGTTATATCACGGAGCAAGGTTTTTTTAGTACGAAGGTGGTTCTGTTCAAAGTTATATAAGATTAAATACGCTTTCCTACGCTACCGCATATCCGCTTGCATAGCTGACGCTCGAATCGGTAGGGTGAGTTACCTGAGAGCTCTGAGCGTAGCCGATCCATTTCAAACGCCCATAGTCCCTGTCTGCATCAGGCTTAGCTGCAACAGCGTTTTCGACCGTCTTGAGCAGAATGGCTAGCGGCCGTCGGCCACAAATCGTGTTGTCTGTTTCATCTAAATATTCCGCAAACTTGTCGTATGAGCCTGTCGATGCTGCATCCATCCCCAGCTTGTCTAGAATCTCAATTGACTTGTGGATGGGCACATTTGGATCAACTGCGGAGTTGCGGGACAGTCTAACCAATTGCGTCGCATTGGCATCGGCAGTGTACATTGTGTAGTCGAAACGGTCGCCCCAGTGGCAAAAATCCGTGCTGATTACAAAGGCGTTCTCTTCATTAGCGAAATATGGTGCAAGAAGAGCAGCTAGCTTGTGTTCGTATGCTGCTGTCGAGTGGCCCACTAGAATAGGCACAATCGGCCGCACGCCCTCCTCAGATCCAGCAGTCATCTTATAAATAAATGGCATATGCATCTCGAAGCTGTGCTCGTCTTCGTCTGTACTGACACTCATCTTTTCAAAAATGCCGCTCTTGTACAATTGCTCCGTTGTCGCTGTGTCCACTGGCACGTCGCCTAGCGGTGTTTCGTACTTGGCGAATGGCGTGAGCTGAGCACCCTTAAAATAGACATGATGCGAAGGTCCCAAAATAAATACTCGTTTACTTGATTTGGATGTTAGCTAGCCCTTTGATTTCATGGCTCATACATCTTGGAGGTGTCCCATGCTTTATAAGTCTGTGCGAGGGTCTGGCCGGCAAAGGCATAACCTGCATGGCTGTATAGCCAGTCAGTCATTTCCATTCAAAGAAACCTGTTTCATCTATCATACGGTCCAACTAGAAACCTAGCACCAGGAACTGGCAGGCTGCTGTATGCAAATCCAGTAGACGGAACGTTGTCCAGAAAAGTGTCCAGTTGCATCTCTAGGCGGTGCCTGGAGGCGAGGTACCAGCTGCCTGCATGAGTTGCTCGTCTTGAAGCCATCCTGTGTTTGTCGATTGAAGCAGCCAGCTGTTGTTTGGGGCCTATCCTAAATGGTATTGTCTAACCTTCTTCTTTGCGATATTGCGGTATTTTTTGGCTGCTTGGTCGACTGCGCAAGTGTTCTGATCGAATGTATTTGTGAGGAAACCAGGCAGTAGCCGCACCACTGTGGGGGGCCAGGCGACAATTGGATAACGATAAGGAGGGCTGCAATTTGCTACTATAGTGAGCACAGTTAATATGGAACAATTATGACTATGCGTCTGGTTTCTATGCATGTATGAATTTGGTATCACGTATTGTTATAATCTCATTTTATTACTTCCTAATTTTGATGTCTCGCCGCTTGAGCCGCAGAGAGAGGTACCATGTTGATGATAAAGATGAATCTAGGTAGGTACTGATATACAAATAATGTACGTCTTGACGAGTATTATTCTGAAAAAATATCAGTGAGTGGTTCAAATAAGCTCTGTACTTTCTCTGCACCATTGCAGCCCCTGTTAAATTTAGATTCGAGCATTTGCTGACAAGGTGTAGCACCGTCAAAGTTAAATGCTCTGATGAATCCTTAATATCACACGGCTTTGCTTAAAGCTACGCTTCGAGTACAATGACCAGTCGACATGGCTAAAACTCCTGCTCTGTCAATTGGCTGCGTACTCGCAGTATGTCACAGATAGTCTGAGCTCTGATTTGCACTTTCGATCGTTTTAATCACTTTCTATGGTCTGACCTAATTCCATGAAATAAAATCCTGTCTATATCTCAGGTTCTGTATGAGTTGAGATTTATACCTTGGCACCCGGTACTGGTCGTAGCCTGTCTTTTTTTCCAAATTTCGCTCGAGGATTAATCCACATCAAGCTTCACGAGATCTCAATCCTTCACCATGGGATCTAAATCACAAAGCCATCATCATGATGTTTTTTAAGTCTTGATATATCTCTCGCGATAGCCTATGAAGAACTATTCACTCGCGACTGAGCAAATCACTACGATCAAACCATTTCTAAAAGTCTGAAAACAAAAAAACTTTTTGTATTAAAATTCGTGCAATCCTAAACTTGGTGGTGGCACCGCCATATATTTCACTGTTCATTTGTGGTGGGCCTTTATTCTACCTTACTCAATGTCATCATTCTCGTCGCCAGATACGTAATCATCGTCAGAAACCATCTGCTGGGCAGCAGCAGAGGCGTCCATAAGCCGATCGAGCTCAGCGTCGTCAGAAGCAGTAACAGCCTTTGGCTCCATCTTGACGGTCAAAGTACCATTGGCCTTTTCGATGCTATTTTTAATCTCTTCAATTGCATTCTTAAGAACCTCAATGGCGCCAGTCTTGTCCAATGAGACGGAAGTGAGGACGAATAGAGGAGCAGCTACTAGTTTGATCTTCACTGGGATGGTCTCTGTATGCAACTTTTCACCGGCTCGAAGAGCCTCCTTGACGGCGTCGACACCGTCGTATCCAAAACAGGTGACCTCGATATCGGCTCGCACCTTGACTGGGTTTGGCGTAAGCTTTCGCGAAATCTGCTGTCTAAGGTCCTCCATAATGGCATCAGATGGCGGTACGATTTCCTCGAAAACTCCATCGGGGTTGGTGATGGCCAACTTGAAAGCGTCGTAAGCATGTCCGTATTTTCTGCTTAGTGGCCACCCGACCGTCTCGTAGAGCGACTCGAGGGACACCTTATGTTTCTCAGCAACATGACGAAGAATCGAGTGTACAGATTTGCTCTTGTTGTATCGTTCCTCAGCCTTGACAGCTTCTTCTGGAGAGACTCTTCGTTTCGACAAATCAATGTAACCTTTATCCTTATCCACTCGCAATACAACCACCACTTCGTTTCGGCCGACCTTGATCAACTTCTGGATGGATCGAATACGTCTTCGTGAAAGCTCCGACAATAGAATCATACCTTCGATCTCGTCGTATTCGAGCAGCTTGACTATAAAAAGGTTATGTTAGTGCCTGTTCTTTCATCATCATCATCGTCGTCGCAATGGTGACTCAGTCATACCATAAGCACCCATGTCGGCAATCTCCTTGACGTTGACGACCACGAGGTCATCGACCTCGGGGTATTTGTTCTCGTAAAATCGACAGGTCGTTGTGTTCACCTCCGCCATTGTGTCGACTTTATGTAATTCACGGCTCGGTTGAAAATGGTCTCTATACGTGAGATTTTGCAGACGAAGGTGAAAAAAAATTCCATCGTTGTGTGTGGCCGTGCGCCAAACGATGTGGGACTTGTGCTGGCGTCATCACCAAAAGCCAGGGGCGTGCGGCGCTCTTTCAGAGCATCATGTTTTGTGGGAATGCTATTCAATATCTCAAGTAGCTTTAGTTATTGCAGAGGGGATATAGCGTCACAAGACCTGTACGATTGATTTGCTGCTTGGGGCAGCTGGGGTTCCTAATAAAAATTAGACATTTTGCTTGAATTTCAGCGACTCCACTTAAGCTACAAAGGGAGCTTTTTTGGTGCTGAACATGTATGAAGAACATAAAAATTCCTAAGAGAGTACTATTGAATCATAGTAATTCTCGAGAAGAAGTCGGTATAGTGTATCGAATCAGATCAAGAGCCTCGATCTACCTCCTTGCCATCGCATAAACTCGCCTTGATCCTCAACGGATGCTTCTTGACCACTAATACATCAGTTGCCATTCTATAAAATATCTCGATCAGTTAATTACAACATTTTGTCGAATATTGATACATGCATACAATGATATCTCAGGTACTGGCCCACTAACAAAACTGCAAATAGATTTCCGACGGCCAATTTACCAGCCCAGATGCACGGCATATTTACCAGCGATGCGTCATGATTCGATTGTTGACGATGCGATCGCCTCTAAAGCACCGGTCGCTATCTCAATAGACTGCACATATTCATGACGCGGGAAAACCCTACTACCACCTTTAATCATAACACTAAATTACATTACCATTACCTCATACTTTTCATAGTTTCCAATATAATTTTCCCACACACTGCCCGCAATCCATGCATTCACCCGCCATCCACCTTTTTTTCCGTTAGACCCAAACCCCGTGACTTTTAATAAATTTGTATGTGGCATCACGTGACACACTACTCCACAAATCTGCTGATCGCTTCCGCATTGGGCACCAGGCGCGCTGCCCGCTAGAGCTCTCTAGTGAACTAAAACCCGCGTGGCTGGCTGGAGCAGCAGCAAATGGCATTGCGCTGCCGCTATTACCGTCAGATCATACAGATAAAAATACTCACTCACCGTCTCCTGAAATCCAGGTTTTTTTTTGCTCTCTGTGCCACTCGAATTTCCTTAACACACGACACGCGGTGGATATTTTGAATTTACAGAGCTTGGTCCATCCGATTTCAAGGTGTGCTGCTGCGACATGCATGGTAGGCGAAACCTTTGAAGACAACAGACTCACCTACGACTTTTAATACAATACCCTTGACGATTAAGAACCCTTTTCTGATAACGACTGTTCTGGATAACCTTTGATCCGTAGATTCCGACTACGCATCTGCTGCTGTTAGATTGTTAGATTGCTGTTAAACTGGCAAATCGCGCTATCTATTCTGTTCAAACACCATGTCTTATTCATCAGACGAGGATGAGGTACCGGTGGTATATTTGACTGAGGACTACGACGACGATGTCATCGCTGGGCCGCCATTGGGCCATAAACCTGCAGCACCTGTAATGAAACGGAGATCAAGGAGGAAGAGGCCGTCAGACCGTGAAAGACCAGATAAACTGCACAGAACGTCCAGCGGACGAAGGCGAAAGTCCGAAACGCCAATGAGGTTACACAAGATGGATACACCGCCGCCTCTCAGTGCACAAGCACATATGCATCCACAGACTAAGGAGCCGGAAATACCGCATGCCTTTCGATTGGGCGGGAGCTTGATCGACCGAGCCAAGGCGATTTTCAATCCGCCGCCACCGGCCCAGCCAGTAGTACCTCAGACTGTACCAAACACTCAAGCAGGTGGTGTACGACGGAATTCGCCTCCTCCATATAACAATGGCAATCAAAACAACAGCTATCGGCATCGCGCAAACGAGTCGTGGCAAAGCTATCGCCCTGAGATCAGACTCAATGGTGCTAGCTTTGCATCCGGTAGAACCACGCCAGGATTGGCATTTGACGCATTTGATCTGGATAATGGAATCACAGACCCACCACCTCCACTCACGGGCTACGGTGGCGAGTTCAAAGACGCATTCTTGAAAGAAGAGATGGCGGAGCTGAAAAACGAAGAAGCAAAAGTGGCAGCGGAGAAGAAAGAGTTGGAAAAGGAAAAGAAGGCTCCTCCGCCGCCTCCAAAGACGTATATGCAAATGCTCACTGAGCTGCATCCTGCAGTTTACTTCTCATTGATTCTGGGCGGGCTGTTAATTGTTCGCCAGCGCGACGATATTGAAGAGTACCTTCAAGAAGGCATTGGGGTGTTTTTCAATGTCGTCAATGCTATGGTTGTGATCGTGACAGTTATCGGTGCAGGACTCTTTATTATCAACTTTATATCCAGAAGAAGACCGGCGGCGACGGCTGCAGCGGACGCTGCCAAAGCCGCACCCAAAGCCGCAGAGGGCGAGCAGAAGGAAGGCGCCGGTGCCAAGGACGGTTCGCCGTCGCGAGGCAAAACTCTCGAAGACCTCATCGATAATGGATACTACGATTTTGGCATTCCGAATTATGGAGTTGGGCCGAATAGCGTTCTTGGTGGTATGAGAGGAGGTGGTGGTGGCTACGACAACATGCTTCCTGGCGGCATTGGTCTAGGGGTCAGAGGCGGTCTTCCTGGTGGAGGTCTTGGTAGTGCATTTGCCCCGTACGATGACGTGGGATATAGCCAGAACGGGTCGCCGCCGCCTCTAGGATTCCCACGAACGCAGACCGTCGGCGGGCGGTCATTGTCCATCCCGGCGATCCTCAACCCTAAACCTGTGCGAGCTAACCAAGATGCATTCTACCTTGGCGGAATGCCAACTGGCAGACGGTCCCCGACCTCTGTGCCTGTGTTTGATCCAAACCAGGGCCTCAAGCCCGGCGGGTCGTACTTTCCTTACTACGACGGGGGAATGGGCATGGGAAGACACGTTCGAGGTTTGGAGACTCCGGTGATTGCGCCCGGTGGGTTTCCGTCCATGCGCATGAACAATCGGCCGTCGCCTATTATCAATATGGGCGACAAGTTCCAGCCCATGAATATGCCCAGTCCCGCGAAAATCCGTGATCCTAAAAGGTCAGGATTTTACGACGACGACGACACGATGAGCATGGCGTCGAGAATGACTCCTGAAGTACAGTTTGAGAAGCGTGGCAAGGACGAGCCCAAGGGCTTTACTAACCCGAAAAAGCTCCTATTCACTCATCGCGAGCAGACTCCGGTGATTAAGGAGCTTGAGGAGGACGACGCGTCGACGATCCGGCTCGACAACCCGAACAATCATTCGTATACGGATGAATTTGCATGCAAGCCATATGGGCCGCCTCCAAAACGATACAACGGCATCAACGTTTGATTTCTTTTTTTCTCATTTCTTCAACGTTCGTTTTTTTGATTCAAAAATTTTGCATTTTTACGAGGTTTTTGGGATTTTCATTGTTTCCCTGCATTTTTTTCATGATTTTAGGATTTTTTTTTGATGTATGTAATTATTCAATTATAATGACAAGTATGTGAAAAACAAAAATTAAAAAAGAAAAATGCTTCTATGAAAATAAATACAAGCGGAAGGTCTTAAATGACCGTCCATCTCAGCCGCTGCAGTAGTCACAGGGTCTGCCTTGGACGCGACAAAAACTTGAGCAGTACATTGTCAAAGCTGGGCGCATTGTCCAGATACACATGATGGCCTGCATTCTCAACAACATGGTGTTCACTGTACAGACCTGCCTTTCGCAATCGCTGAGACGCTTCGCTGCCGGCATGCTGGTTCATCCAATCCGTGTCGCCGTACACCCACAATGTAGGACACTTGATTCGAGTCACTACACGATCGACCAGTGGCATCCTGGCCACTGCACCTGGAGCTAGCAACCGAGTAATGGCGTACTCCCCACTAGCCCTGGCTGTGAAGATCTTGTAAACGTACATGTGCATCGACTCGCGCTGCTCCACAGGCAGGTCCTTGAACCGCCGATTAGACCATTGCGAGATCATGCGCGGGCCGAGGAACGTGGTGGCCTTGAGAACGACAAACGGCGAGATATGCGAGTTCCAAAAGTACTGGAACGTGTTGCCGAAACTTCGGACGCTGGTGGATTTCTCGTCCGCCAACTCGTCAAGCGGCTCGGCAACGTCTGCCTCAGCCATGATATCCTTCGACGAGGGCTTGCCGCCAAACAGCGACTTGCGTTCTAGTTCTGGCTTGTACCCACGCTCAACACCCGCAGGAGAGATCATAACAAGCCGCTCGACTCGCTCAGGGTACCGGAACGCATACGCGGCGGCGAGGTACCCGCCCATCGAGTGTCCGGCAAGAGTGAACTTTTCAAGCTTCTTCTGCTTCCTCCATTCCTCAATGCTATCGACGAACCAGTTTTCTGTCTCCACCACTGCTTTGAAGTTGCCCTCGGCGTCCTTCTCAGCAACGTTCTTGGTGGCGAGCTGGAACTTGGGCCGTGCAGAGAGCCCGAATCCGAGCAGATCTAGCGCAAACGTCCGCGAACCCTTGATGCTCGACCACTTGTCAAGGTTAGTGACAAACAGCCCGAGTCCCGCGCCGTAGCCATGCAGGACTACCAAATCGTTCGTGAACCCCGTGTCGACGCTGGGCGGCTCGGTGTTGACAATCTCAAACTCGTTGATGTACTTTTTGCCACCAATGTCAACCTTGTTGATCCGCGCAGTTCTGGTGCTGTCTGGCTGGGGGTAAAACGGCAAGAAGCTGAGCAGTGATTCCTGCGCTTCTGTGGCAGATGGAGCTGAGAGCCACTGGCTGAACGACTTTTTGAGCGGCATTGGCTCTGGCCATGGTGAGACCCTTTCTTCTGCCGTGGTACCACTGCTCGCCGACGATGGCGCTGCCGTGGAAGTCGTAGTCGACATCTATGAAGTGGAAATGAACAAGGTCGGACTAAATGGAAAAACTAGATTTTGATAGTTTGTGAAAAGTCAAGCCAGGCGTGGTGGAACATATATATATATGCAATCCTTGTTATGGCCGACCCGACCTTGTATGCCCTGCGCCTTGGGGTTAAACTCCGTGCTCTCTAACACCTCCGCCGCCGCCGTTTTTATCTCCGTTGCCACCACATTTCGTGAGGCTCAAGCTCGGAATTTTTCAAAATATAGTTATCATCAATTAAGTACACGTAAAGTTATGTATAGAAAAAGCCGTAAAAAAACATACAAATTAGTAAACAGATGCAAAGAGAATTTTTTTTTTAGAAATCTTCAGCAGAAATGCCAGATTGGTCGCACATTGACCGGAAGACAGAGTCTTGCTGGGCAAACAGTGCTTTAGGGGTATCAAACTCGGCAATCTCACCCGCCTCGAGAACCAAAATCTTGTCGTAGTTCAAAATGGTTCGAAGTCGGTGAGCAATGCAGAGAATAGTGCAGTGCGAGAACTCGGACACAATCGTCGACTGGATCTTGGAGTCGGTTTCGAAATCGACAGACGACGTGGCCTCGTCCAGAATGAGAACCTGGCTCTTTCGCACCAACGCTCGAGCCAATGCAAGCAACTGGCGCTCACCAAGAGAGAAATTGGTACCCTCGTCGTTGACTACAGAGTCCAGGTTGAACTTGTTCTTCTCAGCTTCGTCGGTAACCAGCCATGACCGCTTCAACGCATCCCAGAGCTCCATATCAGAAGCCAAGTTGAATGGATCCACATTGGATCGCACTGTTCCTTGGAACAAGACCGGGTCCTGAGGAATGATGGAAAGCTTGGATCGCAGCTGGTTGAGACCAAGCGTGGAAATGTCAAGCCCGTCAATGGTGATCTTACCTTGGCTGATCTCACAAAGTCGATAAAGCGCAACCATGATGGTAGACTTACCAGCACCGGTTCGGCCGCAAATACCAATCTTCTCACCGCCCTTGATATTAATGGAGACATTCTTGAGCACTGGTGGCAAGTGTGGCTGGTACGACATTGACACCTGGTCAAACTGGATGGAACCTTGCTCTGGCCATGACGCTGGTGGAGCAGTGCCCTCAATCTTGAACGCAGCTTCTTGATCAACATCGTATGCATAGTGGTAGACTCGCTCAACAGAGTTCATATTGTTCTCAACCGTAGCCAATTCTCGCACCAACATGGACATCATATTGATGATCGAGAGCAACGAGGACAACACCAACCCGACGGAAGATGGATTAATGTTGAACTGGCCAGTGACACAAAGCATGACGACCGTCAATGTCAATCCAGCACCGACCCAATCCAATCGCAAACCGAGCCATCGCTGGTTGACGAGCGTCAGGTAGTATGCAGAGTTCATTCTGTTCAAGGCGTCTTCGTTCTTCAACTTGAATCGACCCTGTGCATTATATGCTCGAATCGTAGAAATACCAGAAATGGTCTCTGCAAAGTGGGAAAAGACAGTTGATCGGGCAAGAGAATCCAGCCGCTTGATTTCTCGCGCAGACGCACGGTAGTACATTGACGACATGAGGAAGAAAAACATGAGGCCGACCAAAGCAATTGCAAACCATGGCAAGTAGATGATAATCAAGATGAAAACACCACCAACATTGCAAAGCGACAAGAGGAACAATCGCGCCTGGTCCGACAACTCATTGTCCATGGTATCAGTATCCTTGGTAAATCGATTCAAGATTCGACCCATTGGGGAAGTGTCGAAAAAGCTCATTGGCGCATGCAAGACTCGGTCAATGGCCATTCGGTGCAATCGTAGAGACGTCTCATTGCCCACTTGGGTCAGCATGAAAAAGAAGAAGAACATAAAGATGGCTGAAAGAACACCAAACATGACGAAGATGCCAATGTAAAATGGATCGGTTCGGCCTGGGAACTTTTTGGCAGTCCAGAACGAGAGCCAGGTATTGGTAAACACTGTGGTGAATGTGGACAGAACCATGACAATGATGATGATTGGCAAAATACCCCAGGATAGCTTGCCACCACCGAGCTTGAAGAATTGGAAGTAGACTCGCTTGTCTACGCCAGCACTTGCACGATCCTCTTCAACCATCAATGCACCTGCTGCCTTCTTTTGGTTTCGCTTAAGCTCTTCGTCGGCCTTTTGTACCTCTTCCTCTTCCTCAACCTTGGCTTCTTCTTCCTCCTCTTCAGACTCGGCGCTCTCATCATGGCCATAAGTCATCAGACGGTCAAACTCGGCATTGGTTGCACGTAGGTCATCGACAGTACCGCTGTAAAGCTCAGAATTGTCGATGAAAACTACTCGATCGGCGTGTGGGAGCATTGCAAGCTGGTGAGTAGCCAAGACTCGCGTCTTGCCAGCCAGCAAGCCCAAGAAGCAGTGCTCAAGAATATACTTTCCAACGTGGGCATCGACTGCACTCAACACATCATCGAGAAGAATGACATCTGCGTTCCAGTAGACTGCTCGAGCAAGGTTGATTCGCGCTTTTTGGCCACCAGACAAGGTGATCCCTCGCTCACCGACTTCAGTCTGGTCACCAGCAGGAAGGATCTCAAAATCACGGGTCAGCGAGCATGCCTTGACGACAGTGTCGTACCACTCACGATCAAATGGCTTACCAAAAGTGATATTCTGCTCCACGGTAGCGTTCTGGATCCAAGGAGCTCCACAGAATGCAAGCTCGCCACCAATTCGCACAGCACCAGCGGTCTGACGCATCTGCCCAGCAATAGCAGAAAGCAAACTACTCTTGCCGGAACCGATGGAACCTGTTACAATGACGAATTCGCCTCGAGCAACACTGAGATTGATATTGTCGAATCCTCGGAACATGTTCACTTCAGACTGACTGTTGGCCTCGGATTCCTGGGTCTTTTCAGTGGCATCAGCAACCACCTCAGGCTCAGGCTCGAGCTTTTCCACGATTGGAGCAGTTGTGTTCTCGGCAGCATTGGATCGCTCTCGAGTGAGCTGACGCATAAGCTCGTCGTTTTCTTCGGCATCTGCCTTCTCCTGGTCCGACTCTTCTTTCTTGTCTTCCTCCTTCTCCTCAGGATCTTCCTTCTCCCAGAGATAGCTGCCGCTGATCTCAATGGCACCCTTCAAGGAATCGTCATACTCTACATACTCTTCAATTTCTGGAGCAGAGAGCAAATCCTCAATTCGCCTCAGGGCCAAGATAGCCTCCATGGTAGTCATAAGACCCAATGGAAGAATCATGAGCGGCATTCGCATAATGTTGAAAGTAGTCAATGAAGAAAAGACGGCGGCAGGGTTGAGCGAAGCACTGGTGGTAGCCGAGAAAGTGACAAAGGACACCAAACCAGCCAAGGTAGGAGTGGATACGAAAACGGCGTTGATGCAATTTCGAACAGTGAGCATGACCTTGATCTTCTTCATTTCCTTAGTTCGGATACCTTGGACTTTCTCTCTGTAAGCATCTTCCCAAGAGTAGAACTTGATAATCTTCATCGAGTTGAGAATCTCTCTCATGAGGGTAACACGTTCATCAGTAATTTTGTTGACCTTGTTTCGAATCTTGGCCATAATCTTGGCGACATATGCAACGACAAACAGAGCGACAAACAAAAGTGCAAAACCAACTAGACCAGAGACGCCGATATTGACAATGACGACAGCGAGACAGATACCGGTAGATATGGGGAAAGACCAGACAAAGTGGAACCATTGCAGGGCAAAGTCAATTCGGTGACAATCTGTACTGAGCAAATTGGTGAGCTTACCGTTGGTGTAGGTGATTCTAGACTTTGTGCTGAGACGCAGCGACTTGTTGTAGATGGCTTCACTCAACACACCACGAACTCGAGCACCAGTGGTCATGGCTCGGTAGAAGAAATGATTAGTGCAGAAGGAAGTGATCAAGAACAAGACCACGACACATATACCGTAGCCCACACCCTTGCCTACTGGTTCGAATTCACGAAGAGCAGTGAAAGTGATGAGTCGTTTTGTGACTAGAGGGGTTGTGGACTGGCACACATCGGACAGCACTTTATATACACCACCGGTCCACCAGTGTCCGAAAAAGGTATCATGCAATGCTCTGAGTAGCGAGTGTCGAGGCAGCGGTGCGTTTCGAATTTCGTATTCGCTTTTGCCTGCTTTCCGGGCAATTTCCCTGCCTTGTTCCCTGTACTTTTCCAGCTTGGTTTCGAATAGGGTGTATAATTCATTTGCACCTAGCGGGGTATTCTCCAACGTCCATAGATCCTCTGCTTGAAGAGTTCGTTTATAACCAGTCTAATAATAAAGTTAGTACACAGATCATTTTAGAAAGATGGCGCTTCGAGTGAATCTTCCCAAAAGATTACCACACAGCCTTTGCAACAACAACTAAAAACATACCGATAGCATTGGACTAATCCAGTTGAACGTAGCTTGAGAGAGCCAACTTGCTGTAGGCTCAGGAAATGGGTCTTGATGTTCTGGAATCGGCGGCGGCGTCGAGCCGACCAGCAGTCGTAGAAACCCTCGTTTAGGCTTGACCGCTGCATCTTGTGTGTCCGGCTGAGGCACTGGATCGTCTGTCGAGGTCCCTGCCAGAGACGACGACGACGAGACCGTCAGGCTTGTCGCAGGCTTGGCGGCTACAACCACGGCCTTTTCTTGTTCACGCTCCTCGTCCTTCATGGAACTATGATATCTAGAGTATTACGAAGATACTTAGTGACGGGGGCTTCAAGTTGGGGAAAGTTGCAACGAAGAAGCAAGAAAGAAAAAATTAAGCGAGTGGCGCTCCGGGCGACAGCAATGCGGTACAGATAGCTGGTATATATAAACGGTATGGATGATGGAGAGCCGTTCCTGTACAAGCACAAAAAGTGATTCATAAAGTGGTTTGAGAAAAATATCTATGGTGGAGTGCCGTTTCAGGCTCGAAGTCCGACCGGATAGCGGTCGGGCCTCCGTGCTTATTTTCGCTGTGTGCGGCGCGGCTAGTCAATAATGTTTGCTCGGATAACGCACCCCCAGCCCAACCTCAATGTGCGCCGTGCGTTGGAGATGTCGACGCTTCGGAGTGCGAACGTCCGCTATTCTGACTCACCGCTATATTAATTAAAGGACGATATTCTTAGCATATTGCTAAAGAGATTGTGCGCAATTGGAGTTCCGATTGACGCGTAGATTACAGTGTACGAGGGTTGTAAGTGAGGTTATCTCCGTGTCAAAACACTCACACGGCACGCCGATCTTGAATGAAAAATGTGTGTCAGCCGTGCCTGGCAATCGCCGGATTTTACGGTTTTTGGCCGACAATCTTTGTTTTTGCCCTGCCCCCATAGAATAATAAAAAGCGGCTGAGGTTATTTGTATTTGTAATATACGACATGGAATTATACGATTCTCGGAGATGTTGACTGAGGAATATTGGATTCCACTTTTCTACTAGTTATCTATATCATTCAATAGAAATTAGATAGATTAAAAAATGTGTCTGTGCAATCCAAACTAGTTTATGCATCGGCGCTCCTGCCCAAAGCGGTAACAGCACCGATGTTTGGTCGGGACTCCTGCGAAATCTAAATCACAGCGGAGCTCCCATCGATATAGGCAGCAACTCTAAGAGCGCTGTATATTTTTTCGCCACTGGAATCGCCGGTAATCTTATTGGTGAGCCACATTTGGAGCTTATTTATTATAGCAAGTTTGCGTAGCTGTAAAGTAGTCTCAATACGGCAGGGTCCAATAAGCACTTTGAGTGCTTGGAAGATACATAAGTCTTCGGATATTGTAGATGTCGGTGTAGATGTATGCTATTATGAGATCGGTACGGAGTTGAGCTAACAGGGGGTAGATAGTAAGCTTCACTGCTATTACAGCGCTGTGAATATGGCTACCACTTTGTAGCTAGTGATGATGATACTGGCATCTGTCAATCCATGACTGCAGTTCTTTGCATCTAGTTGGATCCATGCGTGCAATTGCATCCGTGCGTGTTGTTCTTTAATTGTCGCTAGTGCGACAGACACAGAGGACGCATGTTGGCCACAATATATAAAGTATATACGTATACACACCTCAACTGCCATAAGATCCATAGAATTACGATCAGTATCACTTCTCTCGAAGTACTAATCATGCTGACACCATTATTCTTTCACCCTCTGATCTGTCGTCGTCTTTGTACCTAGTGGTCACTAACAAAGCACTCTTACACCTTGAACTTGGTACCAAACCTCGACAATTCTCTACCTACACAATACGGTGAGAGTACTATTCATAAAATCTCAATCAACTTTGAACGATAAAACCTTACAATCATAAAATTCAAAATCTCAAGTGGTCGCGTATTATCGGTTGAGCTCAATCTTCTCTCTCTTCGAGCTTATACTCCTCTTAGAGTGAGACACGGCGGTGCGGCTGCATGGCGAACAATGGGCTACAAGATTAAATGCAAGGAATCATACAAGTGAAAAAGAACAAAAAATGGATTAGAAGAAAAAATTTCAAATGCCGGATCTGCCGTCACTCAATTATCTACCAATGCCTTGTGTGAATTTTTTTACAAAAAAATGGAAATTCCACTTGTAAGGATCTCATTTGACTGAACTGTCTCGCTTCTTTGTGGAGAGTTGCACGTATATAACGTTCTTGTGTACATCAACGTTGATCTTTTTACTATTTCTTCTTCTCTTCTCCAACTTTCTACTCGTTGATCACAGATCTTCAATCCCCGGGCAAAAGCCATGTCAAAAATCGAAGAGCTGCCAGTTGCTTCGTTACTAGGGCTCCCACTAGAACTGTTCGATATAATAGTGGAGTATTTGCAGTATGATCCAGGAATACTAGGAAGCTCGTACTACACCAAACGGCACTTGTTTAGACTCAAAAACACTTGCTCTGTGCTCAAAAATTATCTCGAGCCTCGATGGGACTCAATGTCGATACAGATCAACACTGCTAAATCACCGCGACCAAACCCATTCTATGACAATACCATGAACTTTTGCGTTACAAATGACAATATTGGCCCGTTTTGCAGAAGTTTAATTCGCCGGCAGATGGACCGGCATTTGGTCCACATCAAGCATATATCCATTGTCGAGCAAACTCCTTACACATGGGGCGACTGCAGCTCGACCATTCTCTTGCATTTTATCAATTGCAACTTTGATTCGGTGCGAAAGTCGCATCTCTTTTCGTGGTTGCTGACAATGGGGCTGCGCAGAACCAACTTGCCTAACCTTGCAAGTATGGAGATTCGCAGGATGGACGGCGAGGGGTCGTTGGAGCGAGAGGAGCTGGCTAGAATATTCACCGAGAGCTCGGCGCTCGAGCATTTTGTGCGCGAGTTTAGACATGTCAAGTCGGAGGTCAATTTCACCACTACGATCCCATTTCAATTGGCAGACTCGGAGCTATACGGCAAACTGACGTCTCTTGCGCTCGCCACCAAATCATCATTCAAACTGATACAGCGCAACTTGATGCGCAAATTGGTGTCGTCGCTGCCTGCCACACTGCGGCAATTGCGGCTCGACGTGTTCAAAGTGGACGCCCACGACTTGGCGCCGCTGTTCCGCAAATGCACGCAGCTTGCGTATGTTCAGATATCGGCGCACGAAATATGCAACATTCTGGGCCAGAACTGGCTACCCAACTCGGTTCGGACGCTTCGTCTTCACGACAAGAGCGTTGCTGAGATTCCGACAATCAAGCCGCACATGTGTCTCGGGGTCGAAGAGCTGGTGCTCGATACCAACACGGGATACATTGCCAGCGGCATGATCTTGGCCAATTTGAAGCATGTAACATTGATGGACTCTTCGCGGTTCAAAATACTGGAAGACGACGAGCTGAAGACCAGTTTGTGCATGTTGCTGGCGAATTGCCGGTCTGTCGAGTCCTTATCGTTTGGATTCCCATTGGCTCAGTTTGAAGCGTACATTCCACCATGCGTGCACTCCAGTATTAAAGTGCTGAAATTCGAATGGTATTTCAGCAATGACAAAAAGTGCCAGATCATTCGTGCTTTGAAACAATGCCCAAACCTTGAACGAGTCGAGATCCCGTACCAAGTGTCTATCCGCGCCAACATTTTTGCGCGTCTGCTGTTTCTGGTCGTCGCATCCTGCCCCAATGCTGAAGTGTTCATTATAACTAGTCGAATCAATCCTGAACATTCACTCTATCAGTGTGTACAGGATACTGCCTCAGGGTACAAGCTGGACAAGATGCGATTTGTTGCCAAGTTCAAATGGGTGCGCATTGATCACTACGCTCAAACAGTCCAATACGAGCCCAGTCGGATAAAGCTCGTTGTATAACAAAAAAAAAAACAATTGTACATAATAGTTATTTATTACCCCGTAGGGAAAAAAAGAGATTTGCATTCTATTAGTGGGTGGCTCTAAAGTCATTGAGAAGTTTAAGTGCAGTAGTTAGCTCCTTTACCGCAGTGTCCATATCATCGTAGTTGAGTGCAGAAATGGCGTACTTTGCATGCTTCTGGGCGCCGGAAACAACTTCAGACTCGTCGAGAATGTTGGAAATGTCTGCTTTGGAGACCGATTTCTGTGGTGTTACAGGGGCTGGCACCGGCGGTGCGGCGGCAGGTCGAGCACTCGGGGGCGACTTTAATGGGAATGGCTTGTCTTCGCTTTCAGTATCGCCAAAGCCAGTAGGAGCCGATGGGATGGCGGGTCCTCCCGGCATCAAACGAGTCGGCGTGCCCAAGGGAGGCTTGGACGGCGTTGTTGGCAGCACAGGAGGCGCATCTGGCAAATCCGGGGTAGCATGTACGTCTTCTTCAAGGGACTCGTCACTTAGAAACGACGAGGGCTGTGCAATTGCGCCTGGTCTCGAGTTCGCATCAGTCTCATTTGGTTCAGTTGGTTCATCTGATGTCAAGACATCTGCAGTCGCTTCGTCTGCCAATTGTTCATCCGTCTTTACACCAGGAGGGTCGTAAGCGTTGGGGTCCTCGCCCAGTCTAGCAGCTTTCAGAATCCGAGCAGCTTGGAATTTCGAGTACTTGATTTTTTCTACTATCGGCGGCTCCAAATCTTTGAAAACCTTGAGCACATCGAGAAACGTTGCCGCAGCCATGAACTTGGACGCTGTAACCTTGTTGGATCGCTTGTCGTACACCTCAGCGTCCGCTTTGGCAAACACGTTCAGAGCAAAGTTCTCAACGTATGCATATGCAGTATCGTCATCATTAAGTATCGTCTGGTACTCATCAGTGGCCAGCGGCGACTCTGGGTCGCTTTTGCCCTGCTCAATCTGGTCCAGCAGTGCAGAGGCGAAATCAGCCACCTCGGGGTCGCTCAGGTGCAAATTGCCAGCTAGAATCGACTGCGCAGCATGTAGTTTACAGAAATGTGCAATGACAGGCTCGCGCGTCTCCAGCTCTTGGCCTCGAGCTAATGTGGGCTGAATGAACTTCAGACTTGAGGGCAGGGGCGGTAGGGGCATTGTGGGTTGGGTTGGTGACGGCACGACGTTGCTCACAGTTTTGGCGGGGACTTGGTGGTGGTGGATAGCACAGCCGCGCCATGGGTTATTGGGCTAACGAAGTCTCTTCAACGCCCCAAGCTGGAAGTTGTTTGATTTGAACTTATGAACCAGAACCAATGATATATGTATGTTTCTTTATCATGTTCAAGATACAGCCCTTATCCATTACCGCATTAGTACAACTTTGGGGCCATTGTGAATTATATTAAACATAATTCAATTACTATAAAAAAACTAACTCTTTTTAGTCCCCGCGCGCGTGTCGCGCACGCACGCGACGCCAAAATTCGTTTATTCGTTGATTTAGGACAAGACGCGCGACGCGACTTTTCCGGTTTCTCTCTGTGTAGAAGCCTCTTTCTTATTACTGCTACTCTCGATCGGCCATTTTTTCCCATTTCCAAAAAGCTTGTGTGTGTGCTTCTCTCAACCAACGCTTCTGTATTTTTGTCGTCAACAATCCCTGGAATCGCTGGACACACAGAGTGGGTTCTCTGATTTTATTCTTCTTAGTTGGTCATGAACCAAGGATACTACGACCAGGGCTCCACCGTGACCACAACGGTCGCTGGGGCTTCGTCCGACGCGACAACAGCCTCCACAGCAGCACCAACGGTGCCTGTTCCGCAGACGGCGAGTAGCCATAACAATACTGATGCACCGGATGGCAATAATAATAATAATAACCACCACCAGCCAGGCACGCATTCAGAGAGACATGGTGCAGAGCCTCCACGCAATGATGAGAATGCGTACATGCTACCAACTGGAACCCCACATGCATCCATGGACCGCAGACGTATGTCTGTAGATAGTTCGGTGTATGGAACGCCTGTCACAGATATGCCGGCATCTATCCAACGTGCAAAGCCAAGTACGACCCAAACGACCACCTCTGGTAGTAGTGGTGGCAATGACGAGCTATACACTGCTACATACTCCGGGATCCCGGTGTTTGAAATTATGGTAAACGGCGTCGCTGTCATGAGAAGAAGACACGACTCGTGTTTGAATGCGACGCAGATATTGAAAGTGGCTGGTGTGGAAAAATCGAAACGAACAAAAGTGCTGGAGAAGGAGATTCTGATTGGAGAACACGAGAAGGTACAAGGTGGATACGGCAAGTACCAAGGTACTTGGATTCCATTCCAAAGAGGTATTGACCTCTGTAAGCAATACGGTGTATATGACGTTCTGCTGCCGCTATTACAGTTTGATGGCCAAAACCAGATGGAGCATACGCCTACAAAGGAACAGGCAATGGCAGCGAGGAGAAAGAGGACTATTACTGAGAGCACTGGAAGTGTCAACAACCACCACTCGCAAAGCACCAAAAAGAGTTTGGCAAACAGTCTTCAGACATTTTCACATCCTCTTCAAGTGTCGGTGACCAATGGCTTTCAACTGAGCCAACATGCTACCAACGCGTTGTCAACACTTGGAAGAGCTACACACATGGCCGGGAGACAAGATACGCTGATGGATAACAATAATAGCATCCATGACCCCATCAGTAGTAGAGAAGATACTCAGATTCCCAAACGCCCGCGGATCGATTTTGACCCGCCGCTCGACGACGAATCGTTGCCCGATTTGATCGCGCCGTTGGATCCACTGGACCCGAATTATACAGATATGAACCTGGCTCATGTCATTACAAGGCTGTTCATTGCCAGAGAGCACGATGACATTGATCCGGTCAGCGTGCTTATTAGCATGCCTGAAATCAACCGTGATACGATAGACATTCCGATAGACGACAGCGGGCATGCTGCGCTTCACTGGGCATCTGCGCTGGCAATGGCTCCGTTGGTACGAGAGCTTGTGCGACGCGGTGCTAACCAGCAACGGGGTAATTACGCCGGTGAGAGCACGCTGGTGCGGGCGGTGCTAGTCACCAACTCGTTTGAAAGCGCGACCTTCCCATTACTTTTGGAATCACTTTACCCGGCTATCCCATTGATTGACAAGCACGGGAGAACAGTGCTTCATCACATTTCCCTCACTGCAGGCATCAAGGGTCGAAGCGGCGCGTCCAAGTACTATCTCGAGTCATTACTAGAGTGGATAGTCAAACGGGGCTCCAAGGGCAAGAGAAAGAGATACGGCCTTGAGCGGTTCATGCGCGACGTTGTCAATGTGCAAGACAAGAACGGCGACACGGCGCTCAACATTGCTGCTCGAGTCGGAAACAAGAGCATTGCCCAGCAGCTGATGGACGTTGGCGCCAACCCGCATTTGGCGAACCGCGCAGGATTGAAGCCTACAGACTTTGGCATTCTCTATCCGGGCAAAACAGCCGCAGTCAATTCAATCAACCCAACAAACGAAGATGAGAGCAATGCTGCTGAAAAGCAGGACTCGTCGTCGACGACGGTGGCTAACAATGAATCCGCTGCTCAGCTAGCAGCACAGAAACGCCGGCAGACTATCGGAGCTATTCAAAACTTGGTCTCGCAACTAGATACCGACTTTGACCAAGAGCTGGATACAAAGCAAAAGCAGATTGAGTCTATGCACACGCAATTGCACGAAACGACGGCCACTCTAACCCAAAGGCGCGAGCGGCTCGAGACTGTGCGCGGGCTTTCCAACAAGCTTGTCGAGAGCCAGCGGTCTGCTGCCAACTTGGATCGGGCGATCCAAGAAGAAGACGAGCTATTCAAGCAGCAGAATGGCGGGTTCCAATTCGACCAAGTCGACTTTGACGCCGACCAGCCGTTTGTGGTCGACGAGCTACAGGGCGTTCCGCCTGCTGCGGTGCTACGGGCACGAATTGCTGCGTATCGCAGGAACGAGGACCGGCTACGGGGCTTGGGGCAGGATCTCAAGCTGCGGTCTGCTGCGCTGGAGCAAAAGTTCCGCAAAGTGGTGGCGCTGTGTACGGGCGTTGAGGAGGCGCAGGCCGACCAATTGGTGGAGGGTTTAGTACAGGCCGTGCAGAGCGATCGAGACGATATGGACATTGATCGCGTCGCGGGGTTTTTACGCAAAATCGACCGTGCTCATAGCGGCGGCGTTGTCGTATAGCTTCTGTAGTTCTTTTTTTTCATAGTAGTGCGTGCGCGCCGGTGTATTTATTTTTCATCAACAATTTTTTTTCTCCTTCTTTCTTCATACGACCCTTGCCTCGCTCAATGCTTCTGATTTTTTACAATCACAGGGCGTTTCGAGCTGGATGGTTTCTTAGAGGGCAACCTCCATGAAATTCCATGGGTCCAGAGTTATCCGCTTAGTTTGAGTGCGCTGACGTTAGAAATCCAGTGATGGCAGTGTAATTATACGGCGATACATATTCCAAGAGAAATATAATAATAGATTGAAGCAATTAGTGGAGAAAGTATAAAAACAAAGAATATGCGATAAATAATAAAAAAGAAATGGTTTTAATTTAAAAGTCCTCGTCAAGGTTGAACGAGTCCTTGACACCCGACGGCTTTTGTGACCCGGCCATAACTCCAGCCTTCTGGTAGTCTGACACTCGCTTCTCGAAGAAATTGGTCTTGCCGGCAAGAGAAATATTCTCCATAAAGTCGAATGGGTTGGTGGCGTTGTAGTACTTCTTGTTGCCCAACGCAACCAGTAGCCGGTCGGCGACAAACTCAATGTACTGGCACATGAGCGCGCAGTTCATGCCTAGCAGCGACACTGGCAATGCCTCGGTCAAAAACTCCTTCTCGATGGTGACAGCCTCGGTGATGATTCGCTCGACCATTGCAGCAGACGGTCGGTGGATCAAGTGTGAGAACAAGAGGCAGGCAAAGTCGGTGTGCATGCCCTCGTCACGAGAAATGAGCTCGTTGGAGAATGTCAAGCCTGGCATGAGACCCCGCTTCTTGAGCCAGAAGATGGAAGCAAAAGAGCCGGAGAAGAAGATACCCTCGACGGCGGCAAATGCAATCAATCGAAGAGCAAACGAGGAGGAGTCATCGGTGATCCACCGCAGAGCCCAGTCGGCCTTCTTCTTGATGCATGGAATGTTGTCAATGGCGTTGAACAAAAAGTCGGCACGAGCAGGGTCCTTGATATAAGTGTCGATCAGAAGCGAGTAAGTCTCAGAGTGGATGTTCTCCATCATGATCTGGAAGCCATAGAAACACTTGGCCTCTGGGATTTGCACCTCGCCGGAGAATCGCTCCACAAGGTTCTCGTTGACGATACCGTCAGAGGCAGCAAAGAACGCGAGCACATTCTCGATAAAGAACTTTTCGTCCTTGTTCAACTTGTGTTCCCAGTCGTGCAAGTCCTTGCCCAAGTCGATCTCCTCGGCAGTCCAGAACGACGCCTCCGCCTTCTTGTACATTTGCCAAATCTCGTGGTACTTGATTGGGAACAAGACAAACCGGTGTGGGTTCTCCTGGAGCAGTGGCTCCTCGGCCTCAAGTTCCTGTAGCTTCTTCAATGCCTGCTGGTGCTTCTTTGGTTCCTCAGTAGCCTCCTTCTTGGCCGCCAACGCGTCCTTGAGCGCCTTGGCCTTTGTGAGGGTTGCCTTCAAGTCCGACACGTCGTCGGTGTTGAGATCAAGGCCGCCGAGCGCAGAGGCGGCTTTCTTCGATGGAGTTTCAGTGACCATTGTTGTGTATGTGTTTTTGATATATAAAAGGAAGAGGGTGTAGGAAGAAAAGACGTGTACCAAAACGGGAAACGCGACTCTTTTTATATTCGGAAACGCGAAAACAACGCGCGCGCTCGAGAAGAAATTTCTGTAAAGTGGCAGGTTGTTGTTTTGTGAGGCGCGCACGCGCGCTTGTATAGTTGGCTGGTATCAATTTACGCGAAACACGCGCGTCCTTGCCACGACGGCGGATACGGGCGGGAACAAAATATCAGACTACTTTTTTGTACATGATATCATGATTTTTTTATCCAGTCTGTACAGAATCCGTACAGTAACCGGCCCCTTGAAGTCCAAAAAAGCTTAACTCGCCATTGGAGCTTAAGCGGGTGTGAAAATTTCATAGTTTTTTTTTGTCAGTGGCTGACCTGACGACCCGACGACCCGACGACGCGATCCACACGCATGCGCCCGGGGGGCTCCATTTCATGGCGCCGCGGCCGCATGCCGGGCATGCGGTTTCTAGTATTCGGGAATGGTACGGTGTGATTTTGCACGCAATCTTGGCACAGATCTAATCGATCGAAGAGCCTGAACCGGACGTACCAGTTAGGCGTTGTAGATTAGATGAGTCGATCCCACATGTCACGCTGTTTCTTCGGAATTCTTGAAGGCGTACAATGTATATCTGTAATACTGCACAAATTGCTATAGCCGGGTGTGCTTGAAAAATAACGAACACGTCACACACGCGTGATTTTGGGACGCGTCGCGTCGCGGCGCGGATGAGGGGGGATGCGAGATGACATATTAAGCCGCCCGAGACAACTAAGAATGATTGAATATTCTTCGGATTCGGAGCATCCGGGCATCTCGAAACGGATGTTGAGCGCGAATACTTTGATGTGCATATGGTCAGGGGGGTCTCGAATCGTTTTGCCGATCGGGGATAATATGGCCCAATTCTGGTTATCAATTCCATCTGATCTGATCTGATAACTCCGGATTTGGAAAGGTACCGAATTGAAACGGATGATCAGGATGTGACTCGACGTGTACTTGTATCTACTGGTTTTGGTGGCGAGAGTTTGCTCGATTGCTGTCCCGCCGTATCAAGTACCTTTCTGCGTCTGATCCTACGACCGACTACACGAATTCTACTTCGGAAGTCTTCTCACAAAAGTTGAGGTTCTACCTTTGGGGGTATCAGAACTCACGGGAGACCACAGCGACCACGGATCGAACGACTTGGTGCGGGTCTTCATAACAGCGCCCGTTGGAATTTGGACTCACAGGGCATCGGGTTTCCGAAGTAATCAAATAAGTATGTGACAATACTATGCAACACTACGTCTATGGCATAATTGATGCGATATACGTCGAAGAGATTGATTTCAATGGTTCATTAGTACAAAACAATTACATTACAAGATCAATGCTTAGTCCTCAGCGAAGAGAGGCTCTTGCGTACCAGCCCCGACAACGAAGATTTGGACGAGGTTGTGGAGACTGTGCTTGACGGTGATATCGTGCTGGACTTGTGCTTTGCCGTCTTTTTGGCTGGTGACGAGTAGCTGCTCAGTCGATGAGCGGAGAAAGGTGCCATGCCGTTAGTCATTTTCGATGTTTTTAATAATGTGTGGAGTTCTAATTGATGATATCCGAATTGTGTGAGAGTGATTGATGATATTTGAAAACTACAGAATTATATGCCAGTATTTATACTCTTTTTTCAAGATGAAATATTGAAATATATTTCAAATTATGACTCTGCACAGCCGCGCGCCTTGGAACGCCCGCGCCCCGCAGGCAAAGTCGACTCATTCTCTATAGTAATCCAGAATACCTGCAATCGTAGAATATGCATGTGGTGAGTCAGGATATATCATAAATCAGCGCCATTTTTAACACCCATTCAATGCTGTCAGCCGCGCTGGTAGTCGAGTTCGGGGGAGATGAATCACCGTTGCATTTGGGTGGGTGCATAAGGCGCATGCCGGCGCTCCAATATTACCAATCGCGCCGCGCGTTGCTGACTCTTTGGTCAGCGAATATGGGAGTTGAAGAATACTCGGAGTTGGATGTCCGCGGTATTGTGAGGCTTGTGTTTGTATTAGAATAGCCATTCCTATCGGCTAGACACCAGAGATTATGCCCCCCACCGACGATCAGTGGGCCCTTGGGATTTGGGGCTGCTCGTATAGTATCCTACCTGCCGTCGAAAGTACTGTGAGTCTACCAACCCTAGAGTCAGATGTCCGTATTTTACGATACCAGTTATGAGAACTGAGGAGAGTAGCATTGTGGACTCATTATTAGAAATAAGCATCATGCTTTGTCACCGCCGCTCCGCTGTCTGCACGTCGTACCAGCCGTGATTCACCCTACTTGCATGCGGCTTTTTCGAATTAATATTACTCACGAAAATTTGTGTATAAATACAACCATATATTCTCTCCAAAAATCAATCAATCAATCAATCAATACAATCAAAAGCTTCAAAGAGCTACTACTCATCAATCACACTCATCAATCACACTCATCAATCATACATCAAAAATGACTAACGGCATGGCACCATTCTCGGCTCATCGACTGAGCAGCTATCCTTCACATCCAAAGAAGAAGAGCGTACCGTCCTCATCATCATCAGTAACTACGCTGGTGCATAAGGAGAAGGTGCCGCTACTATCCCGCGCAAAGAACGCCCTGCTGAAGGGCAAGTCGCCGGACGAAAAGCGATATTAACATTTTGTACCATTCTAATTCTAACTAACTAATAATCTAATTTTCCTTTTTTTTCAATTCCTCTCTTTTCTATTCCCTTTCCATTGTTAACGAAGCCATGCCAGAACTTTAGTTGTTTTCTGAACGATGCTGGAATGACCATTTGATGATACAACAAAACACCAAGTTACACGGAAGTATACACAGATAATAGTAAATTGAATCTAGTACTTTCTATCATTGACAATCACACCCCTTTTAAACGCCTGCTTGGCTTTCTCAAGCAGCGACACCTTGTCCCTTCGGATACCCCTCCGCACCTGGCTGTATGGCGGCGGGTCATTTTGTACCTTGTGAGCTGGAGACGCAGCCATTCCGTTGGTCATTTTTTTGATTTTTCGATGTCAATGCCTTCCTGAAGTGACCATTTCGACTTATTTATACGGTGCCCCCACCGTTAAGCCGCACTGACAAGTGTGATTCATCACGGCCAGCCGTGCAGGCGTGTCCAGCATGTCGGACTTGATTACCCGACGCATGACAAATCCTAATCACCATGTAGAGTATGGGATAGCGAGAAGGTGTTCACAACCTGTATTTCATTCAACCTGTATCCACGAGTCCTTGCCTATCGAGTAGTCGCGCACTATTTGAGGTAAGATCCATAGAGGAACATATCCTATTTCGACATATTACACATAATCACACAATATTCCACGGCACTAATGTCCCAGAACTGTCGACGTTTTTGTGTTCCGGTTGACCTTTAAAGTGTAGTATATCACAACGAACCCACACACTCAGGGCTCGGCCCGTTTTTAGTGTCCCGTTCGGAACGCGAGGTGAGCTCGGACTGTAATATACGCCTGGAATACGCCTTACTACGCCTAACACCAGAAAGAGGAATGAACTCTGGATAAAAACTTTGTTTGGAATTAAAATACTCCAATAAGATACACACACACAACCGGTGACTGTACCAAGTGAGCGGCACTAAGATTGCATCGGGGATCCCAAACATTCCAATCGGAGAGCCTTCCCGACCGATGATCATCTGAGATAAAAATCCGGGAACACGGTCATCCTGAACCGTAGAAAGAACGAATATGAAGGAAACACGCCGCTGTTTTTTCCCGGACCCCTACGACTGAAAGGAATACCGGTTTGCCGACGCCGCTGTTGAGATACATGTCCAGAATGTAAAATCCACAGCGGCCCAACCTTCATCCCGTCTTGGAAGGTATACACTAACAAGAACATATCCAACCATGTTCGAAACATGGAGTGCAGTATCTCGCAGGTTATCTCCCCAGAGGCTTGAACCCTTGCATTAAATTGTGGAGAAGTTCTTGACGTCAAAATTCTATTGTTCATCTAAAAACGGATAATACACGCATTTCATCTCTTCTCTTCCCGATGAAATACAACAAAAGCATCAGTACAAACATAATATATAACACAGAGCGCATAAAACATGGAAAAATAAAATAAGATGCATCTTCACGATGCAAATGCAAAGGTTGTCAGGTAATAATAATAAAAACATCACTGGGTCAACATTGAGCTGTAATACTGATTTTGCTGTGGTGGCTGTCCCTGTGGAGGACCGTACTGGACAGGACGACCTCGTGGCGATTGCTGTGGTTGTAGTTGCTGCTGCTGCTGTTGAGGTGGTGGCAACGCTCCTCGGTAACCTGGCTGTGGAGGTCCCTGTGGAGTTCGTGGTCGCTGAGGTGCCATTTGTCGAGGTCCTCGTGGTCCATATGGAGACTGAGATCGAGGTCCTTGTGGCGACTGCGATCTTGCCTGCTGCTGGAAAGGAGCCTGGGGAACTGGCGCCCGTGGTGCTTCTCTATAAGGACTCTGAGATCGAACAGGGTACATTCCTTGCTGCTGATACGGAGCCTGTGGCGCTCGTGGAGACTGCGGTCGCGGTGGCCGTTGCTGGTATTGAGCATTTGGTGGCTGGTACTGCACAGGCCGTGGTTGATGCTTATACTCTGGGTGGTCATATGTATTGGCAGGATTGAACATGTTGCTATTAGGCTGGTTGTAGTTTGGAGGAGGAGGAGCGCCTTGCTGTTCATAAGTTCCCGAGACTGGCCGTCGTCGTGGCATATCCTTTGGTGGCTGCGGCGAGACAGGCTGCTGAGGAACAACCGGAAGAGGAGACACTCGACCAGAAGTAGCTGCAATAGCATCCTGTGGCTCTTCACGGCCAAAAATCTCTCCTCGAATATCTTGTCGAGAACCCATGCCCTCTCGCTGAGCATCCCGCTCTCGTTGAAGCGACGTCACTGGCGACAATGGCTGCGTGTCATAGTCCACCCGTCCCATCAAGTTATTTGGAACCTGGCCCTGAGAAGCAGAGCGTTGTTGTTCCTCAGGTGGAATTGGAGATCGTGGACCCATGGGTCGCATACCTGGTGGTGGAGGAGCAGCACGCTGAGCCTGTACCACCTGAGGTCGTTGCGAAGGAGGAAACTGACCATTCACCGGGGTAGTAACTGGCGATGCAGGTCCCCGAGAGAAATTGGTACTATAACTCGAGCCCGAGGTGATCGAGACCTGGCTATTATTCTCATGAATGGCCATTGCCTGACGGTCAACGGAAATAGGAGGTGGCCGCTGTTGCTGCTGCTGCTGCTGTTGCTGGACAGGGGCAGAAACACTTCGCTGCTCAGAATCACTAGTCACAGAAGGACTAATGACTGGAGAGCTAAGGCTCAACCCACCACAGCCCTTGTAACCGGTAGCAATCTTCCGCGCCAACAAGTCCTTGATATTGCTAGTCCAGTCCTGATGAGTCCATCGGTCCGATCCTTGCAACGAAACAATCATAGCCACGTCTTCCACCTCCAGATAGTGATTCTTGGGCAATGTTGGCATGCCAAACAAGAGCGACCGCTTGTCGCTCTTATCGGCATTCAATCGAGTTGGCCGGCCATAAAGCTTGAACACGTCCAACACGGGAATCAAAAATCGAATAAGGGTCTCAAACCCAAGCACACCAGGGTGAGCTTCAGGCATCAAAAATACAGAAGCGTCCTTGAGAGAAGTGTCATTACTGTCCGTGAAGCTGACCTTGGCCTCGATTTTGATCAAAGTCGAATTGTTGACCAAAACAGATCGCATGGGGTACACGGCATAAGCGGCCGTGCCGGCAGCAACGACTGCCAATGGACCCTTCTTCATCTTCTTGTCCTCGTAGAATGAAATAGTACCGCTTGGTGGCTGGCCCTTGCTGGGTTTTTTCTTCTTCTTGTCGTCTGGCGTGATAACGGTCCAGCACTTTTTCCATGGCATGCCCGATCCAAATCGCACAGAAACCCAGTCTTCGTGTCGATGTTTCGTTTCTGCCAAAAGGGTACGAATGCCGTTGAGTTTGGAACCTTTTGATGATAGCAAGGCGCCGGTATATGCCTCTTGCAAGCTTGTATATTCAAACACGCTCAGCCTTAGACTGGCGGTCCAGCTGTTGAGTAGCTCTTGTGATGAAAACTGCAGCAAAAATCTATTCTTCATTGTCGTCGAGAGCACAATGATATTCTCCAGCTCTCCTGAAGGAGACGGGAGTGTCTCAATAGCTTTGAAGGTCGAATCTGTAATGTTGATATATGTAGCGGAAGGCTCCCCAGTAGCTTGGTTGAGAGCATCTGCATCCCAAATGCTAAGCACTGTGCCGACAAGCTTGCCGTAAACCTCAACCCAGCGCCTGTCTGTTACGGGCTTTCCATCTAAAAAAAAAATAAGTTAGCCTTTTTTTTGCCTTCTCATATCCCCTGTACGGGCTAGAATTTTTGGGAGTATGAGGGTAATTTTTCCTTGTACGTGTGTCTCTGTGTGTGGAATGTAGAAAGGTCGTGAACTCTAAAAAAGAGAGGGACGGTCAACACACACATATGCATGAACCAAAAGAAAAACAACCCACACCACTCCTGTCTTTCTGCCTGCCCCCTTCGAGACTTGTCGAAGGAGTAGACGAGAAAAAAAATTAGTAACATACCAGTATTGAGATCTGAGAGAATCATAAAGTAGCCGTCCGTGTAGTTGCGTACTTGGTGTGAAGACAAAAGTGTCAAGATGGGGATCATTTCTGCGGGGGTGTCTTTAGGAAATGTCGTCTCTGCGGGCATTGGGGCCATGCCCGACGCGGGTCTGCCAGACGGCAGCAGCGTGCCGGCACCGATGATTTGTTGTGAAGATGGCGAGTTCATGATCATAGAAGAGCGACGTTTCTGTTGGGCGTGAGCGTTGTATACTTTTGGGATTGTCGCAGAGTTCACGTCCATCGACTGGGGCTGGACAAACGAGTTTGTTGATGCGCTCCTGGGGCGGGTGCGTCGGGTGGTTGTGGGGACGAAAGGTGAGGAAGTGGGAGGAGAGTTTGAACTCGACGAGAGCGATCGGAAGTGCATTTTTGGCGGCTGCTCTTTGCGCTTTAAGCTGTGGGGAGCGTGTGTGTGTGGTGGGGGGTGCGCGCACTGCGGTTGTGGATTGTGTGTGTGTAGGTGTAAACAAGTGCCGGCGGTCGGGATGAGCGGGAGACTGAACACAGCGTGAAAGGAGGGGTATACTAGACCTTTTTGTCAAATTCCAACACTCGAGCCGGATGTATATGCGAAGAAAAGGGAAAGGGGGATTGGAAAGCCGGTAGAGGAGAGCAGGAAAGAGAGAGAGAGGTTCAAGGTGTCAAAGAGACCTTAAGAGAGAGCGGGCCCGCTTGAATATATATATACGCTCTGGAAAAGTATGAGCTCATTCAAAAGCCTTTTGAAAAAGCACACATGAATCAATGAGGCCCAAAAAAGCTTTATACGAGTGCACACCAGCGCCTGTGTGTATTTGTGGGTTGTTTCTGAAAGCGTAACGTAAGCTTCATTTTGGGGGGCTTTGTTTTTTTTAGCCTGTGGGTTGTTGTTGCTTTTTTGTGTGCTGTGTGTCTCTTTGCTGCGGGAACGGGCGGCGGATTGCTGTTGGAAGATTTGTATCCGGATGGTACTATTATCGAACCATCATAGATAGACAACTAGTTTATATGGTGAGATATTCCGTTCGATTTAAGATTGTCGATTCGTCCGTCTTCCTCAATTCTAATTTCCGTTTTCTCTCATTGCCTCTTTTGATCTCTGTGTCTCCCATTTGTGACTCCAAAAAATAAGACAAAACTATCATCCTAAGACACTTGCGAGCTCTACAAAGTCCTTCCAAAAGGTCCTGTTCGGTTGTTCAAAGACAGGTGTGACGAAGGTCTCTGGTTCTTCTGTTCCATTGAGACTAGTTCCCGCCCTGGTCTTCCTCTTCCGGTGTGTCTCCCGTAACTGCTTACGTTTTCTCAGCAATGCGGCGCCATAATATCAAAAAGCTCGATGGCTGGGACGCTGTTGGAAAAATAATGCTCTCATCTTTCAACGCTGCTCTCCTTCAATTACAGGCTTTCAAAAATAAATCTCCCGTGCTATCAACGGACCGGCCTTTTCAAATCTTGTGATTCCAGACTTGTCGCCCCTCGCTTCTTCACAATCTTTCTTTGGTTCAAAAGAAAAGCATCACAGCGATCCGTATCTGCTACCGGCTGTTGATTTTTCCGAGTGCGCCGCATGAGCAGCGTGCATAAGCATAACAGAACCAACTGGAGCCGCGATAGGCGCTCACATTGGACCTTTCCGTAATCTGTACAGCACCATTTCTCTCTCTCTTGCAGTCAATTGAATCTGCCAAGCACGTAATCCCTCCTCTTTTTCCTTCGTGCCAAACAACCCTTAAAATTGCACTCCTCAACAATTCAACCCCCGGCCGGCACCTTTCCCCCCTCCAGCGGAAAAAAGAGGCTGAGCCATGCCCCCAAGCAGCTGTGTAACGCTAATTACCGGTACTTACCACACACTCCTCCTCATAGTTTCACCTTTCCCAGAGTTTTACTTTCCCAGAGTTTCTCGCCTCGTTGAAAATTAAAGTTTTGCCTTCTCCGCGAATTGAGTGGTTTAAAGCTGTTGCACAATTGTCTTTCTGTTCTTCTTCTTTGCACAGTAAGGTCCGAATTTTTCGCATCCTATCCCATGCATCTGATCCACGATCTTCCTCTCTGGTACATAAATCCGACACAACCCGGAAACCCATATTAAACCAATTTGAGAGTTTCCGGGATCCAGATATCAGGATACTGTTCTGATCTGATCCAATCGGTCCTACCGCATCGCTCAACTCCCGAGTTTTGCGTAAAAGGTCCTCCGCTCTTAGAAACGCTACCAGAACCCAAACAAGCACGCCAAGGGACCGGTTTATCGCTTTTACCTTGCAGACGGCGCCCCCCGCCTGCCCGCTGCCCCGCTATTAATAGGTTGGGAGCTTAAATCTGATGTGATTTAATTTTTCGCATTGATGGAGCTTAAAAGCATTCTAAAATTCCATTCGTCTAGCTTCAATAAGTGAATGACCATTTTTTAGAGCATTTTCCGTTGATTGCTACTCTTTCACCCAAAAGGAGTACGTACGTGTAATCGCCCAGTTCCGAACCTACCGGCGTCACCGAACGGGATTTTCCAAGGGACCAGACACACATGTGCCGGTCGGGAAGCATGATGAGGTCATATGTCATCGCAACCTGCCCCCCAAGTGAAGCTGGAATTTGCTGAGATGAACGTGAAATTTTTAAGATGCAAACCAAACCAATCTCCGCATTTCTGCGTGTTCATTTCTTTCGCGAGCTAATGGAGAGCGAACCAATGATCCACCGAGAGATCATTTGACGCAGCTCACCTGCTCCGTGGACGGCCACAGTCAAATGTGCCAAGCAAGCGGTCACGACATGATGGTGTAAAAATAGCGAATAGTCGTTCACATATGATCGGCGAGGCTTGATATGTGGATTTTTAGAATCTTGATCGTGTGGCCAATATTATCTGGCTTGTTCATCTAGATTGTCATTTGGAGAATTATTTCGCAAACATACCAAAGAACTTTGTACGCCCACGATTCTCTTACCCCCCGCTTTACAGACACGTCGAACAATAGACTATCACTGGAATCCCATAGCAAAGTCTTTGAAAACGGTGATATCATGCGCAAACTAAAAAGGCATTCCACGAAAGGATAGGCAGCCTGGTCTCAGCCGCTCCGGTTTCTGTTTGACTCTCCTTTGAGAAGTAATGAAAATCATCCACCCAGGAGTCAAATTTCTTCAAGTTTGAATGGAAGAATTCGAGGACGCCCTGCAAGCTGCAGATTCTTCTCAGTGAAACTCTAAAAATGAGCAGTGTTCTCAGGAATTCATACATACTTGCGCATGTCTCGAAGCTTGTCAAAAGCTTAATGTACATTAGGTGTATCGATCGTCGGCATCAGGGAAATGAGTTGGATGTGCGCTAACGTCATGTCGAGTTGGAGCAAGAATGGTCTGCTCTGCGGTGTCGGGGACCGGGGATTACGGGCACGAGCGAGTTGAAGCATTGTATGATATGCAACACTGACGAGTGATTTATCGGATATGTTTCTTGTGTAATTCAAAGATTGTACATCTGTGATGAATGATATAGGTCAATACTCGGCGCCAATGAAGAGAAAGGATGTAGGTTGTGTCGCTGGGAATGAAATGACCGAAACTGCTATACCGGTTCGAAACAGGGTAACCCTCACAACACATATGTTGTGATACGAACATGGTAATTTGCCATTCAATCCATTCTCAGCTACCCATTGCTTCTCGCTTTGCTGAACGGGAGCTTGTTATCCGACATTCAGCAGCCTAGAAAAAGGTTTCGCCAAGAGCCGCACGCCTCGAGCGGCGCTGAGACGAGGTTGTGCAACCTGCACATCTCAGTGCTCTCTCAATCAATGCATAACAGCATCATAGAACGCGCTCGAACGGGAGAGATCTTTGTACAAGTCGGGCACTACAGTACCCACGGCGACCAATCGATCGGTAGTATTGATCTCAATTTGACCTGCCTTGATCATGCACAGACGGTATATGCACAATTTTGAACTCAGCCAAGACTGAAATCTACGCTGTCCTCATTGCAATACTCGACGAGACTGTGTTGCGATCTATCTGGTCTCACCTGGTGGTCTGAACTGGGTTGGCTCTCCCTTCTCCGGCATCTGGCAAACACAAGCTACCCCTGACTATATACTCTACAGAAATATTCTAATCATGTGTTATACCTGAATAAAAAGACATCTTCATCAATACAGTTGGCCACCTAGATCATTGCTGAGCATGCGACCATATGCGACCATATGCGATCGGAGATGGAGATGCGAGGGGGCCCGCCTGTTTACCACCTCTGCACCCAATCGGAATATGCACCTATGCACTCTGCAAGAGGTGACCCAAGACTGAAAGTTACGCTCTTCTTTTCACAATCGCCATCTGCAAAGTCTCATTCTTTTCTTGGTTCGGTTTACTGACCACAGTATCAGATACCCGGATTATCCGTTGCAGAAGCTGAAAATACCGGCAGACAAGGGGAGCTTTACCCACAACTCCTGGGCCTTGATCACCACTGTCAGAAAACTCCCCACAATACAACACCAAGCAGATCACTATTAGACTAATAACGAATACTCATCGAAGAGAAGCTTGTTCCCCACATAGAACGGGATGGCTTCCCCCCCTCGCTCTCCCTTTCTTGGACAAAAGTGGCACATGAACACCTGCGATCGAGGCGTTGTTCATGCGAGCCGCACGCACAAGCTATATGCACGATGCCGAGGTGAAGCAGGACTGAAATGTACGCTTTAATTTTTGTGATCTATTGTCCTATGTTTAGACAACAAAGTCGTATATTTGCTTTGAACCTTTTACATACTCGTAACTCTCACATGGTAACGGTTGACGACGCATCGGGTGCGGCGCCGCTTAGAGAGAGGACCCTTTGTCTCGCATCGATGGCCCGGAACCCTAACAACGGGCTGAGAAAAAAAATATTGAATTCTAGAAACAATTAAAAATGTGGAGAGAAAGTAGTCACGCGGTCATTTATTTGTTAAAAATCCGGTAGAAAAGTCCACAAGTACAAAGAAGGACTTGAGGTTCAAAGGAGTACCATGGGCAAGGTCCAAAACCAAGATCTCGATGTGTCAGCTGCGAGATGTACAAATCTCAAAAATGAGCTGGGACCACGATATACGCGTGGTATTACAGTACAAATCGCATGTTTCACGATAGATCCAAACCGCCGTGTTCACTTGTTCCCCGGAAGTACCTTTTTCTGAGCCAACGTTTGGGTCAAAGGCGTTTGACTAGTCTCTCTTGGGTAATAGCCCAAAAGGGGATACAAGTGTCAACAGCTTCTCTTTTTTCTTCTCTCTTTACGACAAACGCTTTGGATCTGGTGCCTAAAACATCCTATGCATTTGAGTTCCTTCAATGAAAGCGGAACTTGCTGGAGACGTTCCCTTCGTTCCGTTTGTGTGGCATAGGCACGGTTATGGCATCTTCTCCCATGCTAATCACCCTATAGCAATGCCCTGGTCGGTCCATGTAGTGCGGTCTCCGTAGACCCCGCAATTCCTCTGAATATATTTGATTGAACGAGTTACACCTATATAAGCATATTGACAAAGCTATCTCCTACATAAAAATTATTCAAAAAGCCACTCCTCACTCTTGTCTCTGTTGAGAAATTCAAGCGACATTTTATTGATGCCAGGAACATTGGCAACGGCATTCAAAGTCCCCTCAAGCAGCGACTCTAAAAACAACTTCTCCACGTCAAGATCATACTTGGTTGCTGCACACAAAAAATTGATGCTATACTTCTGTTGATCAACCGACTCGGTTCGAACTCGCGTGCCAATCTCCGTGTCCTTCAAGCCCTGCTGCACCAAATTGTGAATACGCTTGAGATCCATGCCGCTCTTTGTGGGCTTGAATCGAAGGTGGGTGTGGGACTGGATGGTGCCTGCGGCATGCTTAAAGTGCTTCAGGATGGAATCTGCAACCCTCACTTGGTTACCGGGAAGCAATATATAACCCTTTCGCATCTCGCCCGGCAGGCCGTCGGGAATGGTGTAAGGCTCCTTATCGAGAAACATGTACACGACGAATGTTGGGTCTTGTAGCCCTTCTTGGACGAATCTCTCGCAATCAAACCCAGGTATACCTCCTGCTCTTTGCTTCATAGAATCTGCGATAGATTTAGCAATCAACTTGAAAAACATGTCTCTGACGTTTTCCTTCGAGCACAGGTAGCCGACCTTCTCCTCATCCAACACGTCGAGCAGGGTGTTCATTTCGAGCCCCGCGGCTATCAACTTGTCATGCACCAATTCAGCAGCATTCTCCAGGTTGACGGCACCGTTAACTGGTCGGAACATGAGGTAGCGGCCCGATTCAAACGTGGTTGCGACATACTCGAGGTGCTTGAACATGGAGTCTGCGATGGTCGCCTCATCGCCACCACGAAGACGAATCGCACCATCTCGCATCTTGCCTGGAAACCCGTCTGGAATGGTGTACTCTGCCATCGGGAACTTCTGTTGGTTGATAGTTAACCCGATCTCTTGCTCCGCTGGTTTACTAGCCGTGGGGCCATTGCGGATCCAGTTGACTAGCTTAGTGAGTGGGTTTCGAGCCACTCGATTCTCGGTCGTCTTATTGGGAGCCATGATTGTTAAAATTGCGAGAAGAGGTGGCTGCAATGCACTTTTTATACCTTGCTTCCACTCGGCGCTAGCGTGCGGCGCATCGTGGGAATGAGGTTCTCTTACTGCATATGAGGCATCCTTGCCTTGAAAAAAATATTTTTTGAATACTTTGATCATTCCGCTGATTATTTCACGGAACATGAGGGGCAAATGTTTTTTTGTTTTGGGATCCTGAGAATGATGATGGATCAAGTTCGGTATATCTCAGGCGACGTGCTGCTGCTCTGCGCCACGCACTGAAATTGCCACGAACAGGGTACATTCGGCGATCTAGCCTGAAAAAGTGTGAGTCTTAGAAGTAATATGTGATTATCACCTTAAAAAATCTTCTCCATTGTGTTCGAATATTGTAGCCTCGTAAAGCCAATGACAGTCTGTAGCCGAACCGGTTTCACAGATAGTGTAAGAGCACTCGAAACTCTCCGCAAATTGAAACAAAGCATTAATTGAAAACTATTTTAAACAATACAAGAATTGTGATACAAACGAAGGAAAGCACTAGTAGTATCCATTGTATCTGCGGGTTCCGCAAGACTCTATCGCCAGTACCTCGTAGCGCCCGTTCCAATTCAATTGCAATAAAATTGGTTATCATTACTGACCTTTCCGACACGGGGCAGATGAAAGTAATGCGGCAGTGGCGATGCACAATCCAATTGATCTTGACCTTCGAGCCGAGCTCGTTATCCTAGCAAACTGCTCTACCAAGGCAGCAACATTGTCGATGTCGATTGAACGACCCAACTACCGAATGTAACTTCTACCCGTATACACGCTACTGCAACAGAGGCTAATAAAACTCGCGATGCAGTTGCTATACCTGGTCATTATGTATATCATGGAAGGAAAAGAAACTAGCGCGTTGCCTACCTATCGAGGTTATGAGGCTCAGTAGCACAATGCATCGCGAGAGGGCAAGAAGTATACGACGGACTTCCTACCGTGTTTTTCCCCAAGCTCCTCAAATTCCGTGCGGGGCGATCCGCTATTTTTCCTCAAAGTCATACTTTGAATCGTACCGGGCTTTTATTTAGAGACAGTTATTTCAAGCCGAAGGCCAGCGCCGTCTTCGGTTCCCTTAGCAGCGGGGTGCGGTTTTCGCGCCTGCGTGAATGTGTGGAACTACCAGTACAAACCTTTTTTTTTTTACTTTGGTGCACACCTCCCAAACTAGTTAGCGTTCGTTTCATGAAACCCTAGTACCTTGTAACTCGGATGGCGATTTGAGGCAACTTGTATGAGGCACTCAATATGGGGGCTGAAAATCCCATGCTCTCCACAGAGAGGAGAATGATCGAAAAACCTCTTCGTCTCTCCTCAGTAACGCATGGCCCGCCCAGCGGTCCAGCCGGACAAGGTGGTTGTCGAAGTGGAGGTGGAGGCGACGAGCAGGATTACATTAGATCTCGTGAGGAGCTGTGGCAATTCGCCCACGAGCATTTCCCTGTGATGCATGATCTCTATGACAAGCTTGTTGAGAATTTGGATACATCTGGAAGACGCTCGCTGTTGGATGAATATAAATCTATATTCGGAGTGGGTAAGATATTGGAAACACTCACCGAAACGATGAACTATTACACGGCAAAAATCAGTGCTGTCTTCCTCCACTTTTTTGATACAGATGAACGGACTACTACCCAGGCGCAGCATGGTTCAGATGATCCGAAATACGTGCGATTGGCGACGGCTGATATTGGCAAAAGGAAGGTCCAGGGATATGATGCGACATCGCATGATATGAAAGATTTTTGCGAGAATAAGAAATCTCTTGAACTTGCTGTGCTGTTTAGAGAGCTTCTTGGTTCTGTCCATGACTACCCAGCGTTCCCTCCAAAGACACCGCTGCTTTCTCGAGCAAATGATGAGAGTGTCATGCGTGACCTTTTTGAAGGTCCTGTCGAATATTTCAACCATTTGTTTGGATTTTTTGATAAAAAAAACCTTCGCTTTGAAGTGAAAGCCGTTTCATGTGGTGTAGGTGGAAGAGGTATGTCGGACCTTTCGGTGAATGTTGCTTCTGATAATATGGTCGGCGACGAGTTAACATGGGTCACAGAGTACTTGACAATGTTTGAGTACAAGAAACCTAATGCGGGATTTTGGATACCATGGAAACTTTTTAACGGAAAAAAGCTGACCAAAGATGAGGAAGCGGCATTTTTCGAACTGCAGAATCTTCCTGCCGATCAACAAACAAAGAAGAAGCTAAAAGTATGGCAGGAGGACAATCGTGCCCGATGGGTAGGTGCTAGGGAGTTTTTTAACCAAGTTGGCCGAAAGAAAGTGCATGTGAAGTACGACGCGAAACCTACCCCAAAGAGCGCTAATCAACAAAAGGAAGTACGTTTCGTGGAAAACGGGCCTGAAATCGATTCCAACATGCAGATTGATCATGGCATCATTAGCAATGAGGAATTTGATCCAAATCGTATGGATGTGGACTACGACAAGACCTCAGAAGAACAAGCCAATGCATTAGAAATCGCGCCGAATGAGTTGCCTACCAACCAAAAGTTATCACCTTCTTTTTTTGTCAACGACACAGATGGCTCTAAAGATGTGACAAAGTTACTGGATATCTCAAAGCTCAAGACTTGCTTCATCTCTTTTTATGATGCTCTCGCACAGGTCGTCATCAGATACGCAGTGCCGAACTACTGTAGCCGAGTCGTCATAGCTGACGGCCTGACAGTAATTTCTGGGTCGCTGCACAGAGTTGAAAGGTCACAAGGGAATTCGAATCCACTTGGAAGCGAGCATGTATTGGATGTTCATTTCTACAAGACTCATATGTTCCAATTGCACGATAATGATAGCTTTCTTCTAATGCTGAACTTGCTGTGCAACTCTGCAATGTCCAGTAGCAGATTTAGAGATTTTGGATTCCAGCTTTTGAAGAAAGCCAAGAAGGATTCCCCGATTCGCAACATTACCGAAGCCGATCGGGAAGCTTTGGAAAAGTTTGCGAAGGAGCACAGGTTCGCATTCGACCCACAGCACCACTGCTTGAAATCCGAGGCTCTAGAGAAAAGCAATGAACTCCTCGTAAAGAGAATGCGAGATTCAGTGGGTCAAGCTGTGGCCGAGTTTGGTGACATGTTTCCAGAGCTTGAGGCAAAGGCTCTCGTGGTCCCTTCAGAGGCATTTGCCATTCGTGAATTGTTTCGCGGGGTGTACGATGATGTCGATGGTAGCGAGTCACCGCCACACGGCCGAAGCAAGTCGGTGGCCAAAGTACAGCTCGTTGGTGACCCTAACGCGAAATACTACGTATTGAAGGAGTACTTGGGTGATGACGAATCAGTAGCGAGAATGAGGCGCGAGCTGAGAGCATACTCTCGAGTCGCCAGACTTCCTGAGGACGAGAAGCAGAAGCATGTCGCCGAGCTCATCACCTTTGGCGCACTTGATTTACTGTCTGGAACCCCACGTTTGTTTCTGCTGTTGGAATACGTTGACGGGCCGAAAGAGGTGGCAATGGACGACGATCTTGCTAGTGCTGAAGTTGCCAAAGTGGACAAACTCTTACGGTCAGTTGGTGTCTGCCATAACGATCTGGAAGATCGTAACTATAGTTGGCAACGCAGCTCAGATGGTAGCTGGTCTATCAAAGTATTCGACTTTGATCATGCGACTTTCAACGATGGGCTTGCAATGAAGCCGAGGTCGGCCGCGACCACTTAGGCGGGGGGTGCCTAGTGAATGCGGTATCAATTCAAGCACGATGGGTCTTGTGCTTCTCATTGAGCTTTCTCGCTTATCATTCTACACTTCCGAGCTTTTTGTTTATTCTCAGTTTTTTTATATTAGGCATGTTTTTCGAGATTAATGGATATTCTTGTGCGTATATTGTTCTGGTACTTGCGTGGTATTGTTCTAATACATGAAACGCGCTCAGATGCTCCGCCAAAAATACAGGCTTTGTCAAGTCTCAATAAGACGGAAATTCGAGACGTAGAACCAAAAGCGTACATGTATTCTGGAACCGTGCTCTCGGTTGGTCACATAGGGCTGGAGCTCTCAGCCGGGTCACTTGACTGGGTTAGCTTAGGTACAATGTCGCAAATATATCTATAATGGTGCTTCTAGCCACATCGAACGTTACCGCGAACTTGAGGTCAGAATTTTCCAAGCTCAGCTGAGCCGTTGTATCTACATTCTCATTTTACCAGCCGCACACCCATTTAGGTACACCAGCCTCAGTAGGGGAGCATGACCCGATATAGGTTTCCGATCCTCCAGAGAAAAAAGATGCTTCTATGCTGCATATTTTACACGACCTAATAATTAGTTGATATATGCTTGACCCTTGATGTTTCATACAGCGCTGCTGGTAACCCCGCGTAGCTCCCGATTCTAGTACTCGCAAACACGTTAGCATCTGGTAATAAACCTGCAAAACTGCTTTAGTCCTTGTTTTTGCTTCGACGTAACTTTTATAAGGGTGAAGTACGTGGGCTCATTGACCAAGCCTGCCCCGACATTTATTATCCTAAAATTACAGGTTCAGAAAGCTCTCAACTATACCAGTTTCCATGACCAGCCTCGACAAGATAGATCATAGAGCGGATATGAAAAGCAGAGAACCGGATGGAAACTTGATGTCTCATCAAATACCTATTTAGCTCACTTATATCATAACAAGCTACCATTGAATAGCTGCGGAGAGTGGGCCAGACCATAAATCTGCTCACTTTCTTCTCCAATCGGGAAGCATGACGCACTGAGGAAAATGTTTTTCCAGGTCCAAAACAGGGATATCTTTGACCCACTCTTCTGGGTCTATTCTGAGCAACTCCTTGAACACTGGAAATTGATGCTGCGAAAATGCGTTACTCTCTAATGATTCAGGTTCATCAGAGAAAATATCGATACTTACCAAAAATGGGCAGTTAACGCCAATCGGTATCAGCGCCTGACAAGTGATAAACGAAGGGATATCAATTGTGAGCGTGTGCAGAAGTGGTAGAAGACTAGTTACATCTCGGATCCAATCGTCATTCAATTCCTCAACTATATCTGCCTCACGAAAAGTATAGTAAAATCCAAATCCCAAGCTCAGCTCTTTCAGCGTCCTGTGCTTCTCCACGAAAGCCCACACAGTTGCAAGGGACAGATTGTACTCATCCGAGTATAATGATACTCTCTCCAACAGCGGCCACCGAGTAAGATGTTCCAAAGCCGTATTGAGATCGGGAACTCGACCTTCCACATATTTAAGCATAGGCATAATGCTAAAAATACTCTTGATAGCTACCGTGTTACTGAACCATAGCAAAGAAGTCAGACTTTGAAACATGTGCTCGTGCAACTGCCGCTGCTCAGTTAGTCGCTTTAGGTTCATGTCACTGAGGATGTTATTGTGAAGTGCTAACTCTTCCAACCCTTCTTTGGTTGCCAAAATGTCAATCAGCGAGTCGAAGCATTCCCAAATTTCTAACACGCGAACATTGCAGTTGCGGACAAACGTTTCCGCTCCAGAGACCGAACTCCGCCCAGTTTTGACAAAACCTATAGATACACGATCGAGTCTCTTGCATTTGCTGGCAATTGTACTAAGTAGCCCATCTGAGAGGCCACCTTGGGTCTGCATCGATCGAAGCGTCGGTACGAAATACTGTGCTATCACCTCATCTGGTACACTATCGCTGAGTCGTGGTAGTGTGACATAGTCCAGCTTCGGAAAATCCAAGATCTGATTCATGTTCTTCATCAGCCCCACCATCCGCTCATCCGTGCTCATCGCCTCGTTATACGACTGGTATTCGGAGAAAATACGGAGGTCTACCACATAATTGGCAAACATTTGTCTTCTTTCCCACGGCAGATTCCAAAGGTAGCGCAGTTCAATTTCTCGCCACAGCACCCTGATCGCCTCCGCATACCACATATGGCTTACAGTGAGATAGTTGAACAGCTCAGGTGCAGGATACCTCCACGGTTCATCCTTGTTGGTTGTGTTTTCGACAATACACTGCACAATCTCTGGCAGTAAAAGAGCACGCTGAGTAGCCATGGTTGATATTTTGCGTGCAACTCTAATAGAAATATCGGATGGTATTGCCCTCAACACGATGATGACAGTCCGATGTGAGTCTCGAATGCTTTTCTTTGCAGCGTTAGCACTTTAGTCTGATAGAGTCATAACAAGATTATGTGAATGCTTATATGGGGGGCTGATGACTATTCGCCTGATTCATACTTGCATACATTCGCAGCTTCAGCATTTGGTCGTATCGATAAACTGCAGAAGATGAGAAAATCTATTCATAACGTCCGTCCCGTGTTTTGGCTTACCAGATGAATGATCTCACAAATTTGAAGAGTCTACTTTTCATGCGTGTGTGACCCTGATCTCTCCGAGCTCGCGCGGCTGTGCCTGGCGATGGAAGTTTATAGGGACTCTCAGCCGACAGATGGGTGAATGATAAGTTTTATCGGCAATCAAGGGGATAATATCATTATGTGCCCACATGATATTCACGTTTAATTTATCATTCAAAAACGACTCGAGATCCACGTTACCAAGATTTTACGCGGCAACTTTCCATAAATTTGCAGGTTGTCATGTGTAGCCATTAGCACGCTGATTGCCTCCACCTACTTAACATTGTAGCCATCCAGATATTTGAAAAACACATCTGTGTTCATATCTATAACACTACTTGCAATGTTATATTATTTCATAGTTCAGACTGAGAGTTATAGCAATCGCAATTAGCGGGCATATATTCCGTTGCGAAAAACACAGACGCACTTGGCTCCTGGACAATTATTGATGAGCTTGCCCTTGTTGGAATCGAAAACTAGTTAAAGAACGGACATCATAACCCAGAGTGCTGTCAGTGCAGTATATTATTACGAGCGCAGATACCTCGAACAAAAAACTCCATAGGCTCGGGTTCTACACAGGGGGCGGCGCCCTCTGCCACTATCTGCCAAAAAGCTGCTTTGACGCCTGCATCTCGGTCATCAAAAGGAACCGTATAATCGGGGATTTTTGAGCAAAATCCAGAAGATGGTATATATTCAACGCCAAGGCTGGAGCTCTACAGCCGATGGACATTGTACTATTGCTGGATTTGCAGGTTTTGATTGATCCTCTCTTGTTCCTTTCAGTTCAGTTTGTTGGTGGACGAGACTCACCAAAAAAAAAAAAAAAAAAAGAGCAAGGATATGTATATCTCATCTAAATATATATGTGCTGGACATACATATTCATATTCACTGTAACGACATGCGATTTGGTCATACGGTGCAGATTTCTCACGTTCCACTACTCGAATATTCCACTGCTCACACTATGCAAATTGATTCGAAATCGGCCAGTGGAATAGATTTGCCCATTTTCAACCCCTGCTTCGTCCTTATCTCTTCGTACTCGTTAGACAATTCAAACATTTTCTGCTGCGTCAAGGAGAAAAACTTGAAATCTTCAGTCAAGTATACAGCCTCAGCTGTGTCGAAATGGTATGTAATTGCTTCGCGGGTGAGCATGTCCAGGCACCAAAACAATGCTTTCACTCCTTCAAATACCGCATGGTAGACAAGACGTTGCGGCAGGAAGCAAGTATACGGGCCGTGCCAGTCGTAATCGCTGTATTTGCATACATCCTGGACCCATTCGTTTCGTATATGGCCATTCTCCGCCATTGACTCGTAAGTACATGTATACAAGTTCACGGATTCAACCACGTTCATCTTGCCTGTTTTTTCATCTTTGATAGAGTTTTTTTGGAATTCGGATATCAGCATATGATTCTCGGCCAATTTAAGCGAGTAGCGAGTCCAATCCAATTTTTCTGGTCCATACTCATCCTTTCCGAATGTCCACGTTTGTTGGAGTCTTAGCTCGCTCACTTGCTTGCCATCTGGAGAAAACTCGTACCATGCAACAAAATCCCAAGTCACCATTATTAACAAGTCGTTGTTGGTGTACTTCAAAGATTTTATCTCACTATCCATCTCGGGCTCGAGTTTGTGCAATTCTTTGCCGTCCGAGTCGAAAACAGTGATCCAGCCAAGATAGTCACGGTGGCTACACCACACGTCTATTCTGCCCCAGGGCGACTTGATCTTGATCGTTTCTTTCGATATATGCCTGATCGGAGGTGGCTCGTCTAGTACCCGCAAATTTGGATCGTCGAACTTTTGTCCAGAGTTGCGAGGCGGCACATCTGTAAACCGAATAGTCATATTTCGCAAGTCTATCGACCCACTTTTATGTAACTGGCGTTGCTCCATTAGATCGTATCGATTGAACCCGGCTGGCATAGACGCTTTATCCTTTAACACGAAGAGGGGAATTGTCTGTTTAACTCTTCGGACACCTAGGTGTTCTTCGCCAGCTTTCCAAGCCAGCATGGTGGTGCCACACTTCAGCGAATCTCGCCACAGCACATCGGGCGTCCAACTCCCTTCTATTCTGTTCTTCACAATACCAGGTTCACCGAGACGCTTCTCTAGCGTGTAAAAGTAGAGAACTCTGTTGAAGTACCGTTTGCAGGAAGAATTCAGCTTTGGCACGACTCGTTTCTCGTGCTTATGCTTCAAGCTGTGCGTCTGGAATAGCCAAGCGTCGCTACTAGTGATTATACCCCGCCAACTGTGGTTTACCTGTAGCAGCTTGTTGACACATAGTGGATCTAAGTATTTGATGATCTCCAAGATGATTTCGGTCGGTAAATCCATGAGCAGGGAGAGCCGTTTTGTGCAACTAACAGTGCTTCGATGTTGTGCGCGCAAAATTGGACGTGACGCGCTGCCAAACGCGTTGAGTTGAGACACTCACGTATGCTGTAAATCGCTCACGTGTTCTCATTTGAGAAAGGGCTTCCTCGTGATACGGAAGAATGCTCCTGTTCTTCAAGATTCTAAGATGATTAACTTTCCGCTCCTTCGTCGTATGAATTTGAGAAAACAAAGAGTACTGCTTTGCACGCCCCGTAATGCCAAAAATATATGATGAGGAGAACAACACACGTCGCCACTTTTGGGCTCTTCTAAATTTCTGAGGCGCGCCGATTCACCGCTCGCAACAGCAAGTCGTCGTCGAGACAATTCCTTTGGTTTATTCAATGATAGGTTTACATGACTATGTGGACTGCGGCCATTTAGAGTGAGATGAATTATCTTGTCCAGACACTTCCTCCCGGTATTGGCGCACCTACAGGCAAACAATGTTGCTTGCTGATCGAATTGTATTCGTCCAGTAAATTGGACATGTTCTCATCCGTCGTTGAGAAAAGTTGGTGGTCAGAGCCCATGTACACGAATTGGCTTTTATCATACCGGTACCTTGTGATTTCCCCACTGAGCAAGTCCAGGCACCATAACATGTACCCGAGAACTCTGCCCGTCGATCTACTCAATCTCATATCGTTAACGTGGAAAAATATGCACTGCGGAAGAGCCGCGGTGAAGTATGGACCCTGCCAGGTTCTTTCACTGTTTGTGCACAGATGCATGAGCTTTTTGCAACTCATGTCTCCCAGTTCCCTCATTGACTTGTACGAGCACGCGTACAAGTGCACCGTCTCTGATATTCGACTGGTATCGGTAGTTGCCTGCGTGCTGCATGCAGACAGTATGATATGAGAATGGGTGGTTTCAACTAGTATATTCTCCCACCAAAACCCAGACTCCGGGACTGCACCATTGTAGACGAGAATTCTAGCCAAACTTTCCAAATGCATCGAAGTAAACTCTTTGCTGATTTGTGTACCGTCGTGTGAGAATGCGTACCACGTTATGAACTGCTCTGTCGCCAGTATGAACAGATGGTTCCAGGTGTACGTGACCTTCAATGGCCACTTACTATCCTGAAGTTCGCAACTGTGCAAAATTACGCCCGTTGAGTCGACGGCAGTTATACTTGTAGAGAGATCGCGGCCATATGTAACGGTTATTGTCCCCCACGAAGTGGTCACCTTCGTGTCCCTTCGTACAGGGTACAACCTCGTGTGGTGACCCCTTGTTGGATACAACACCTCTGGAACCCTATTGAACTCACACGCCCATATAAGCGAATCCATTGTCGCATTTTCTCGGGTATCTTCTCTTGTAAAAATGTCCTCTTCAGCAATAGGTGCAGCCGGTTTGAGTGCAAATGCTGGCGGGGTACCTCCACTCTCCATTCTCCAGGTGAGCAGACTAGACACATGTTTCGCTGGATCCTGCAGAATCACGACCGGCTGGCAATCAAGTTCTTTCCTTGTCATGAACGTTGACCCGTCCAGGCGCTGTGTTATCAGGGCGTAGCATGCAAGCAGCTTGTCCAAGTAGGGTCCAGCATATGAGTTGGGTCGCGACACGTTGTAATCATTGAACACTTTACAGCGGCGTTTGAACAGAGCAGTGTCGTAGGTGGTTATAAAATCGCGCCATCGTCGACTGACGAGCAGCAGGTGGTATACGTCTTGTATATCCAACTGGTCGATAATGTCGAACAGGATCTCTGTAGGTAAATCCATGAATAGGGTTGATTCAAAAAGCCGCGCGCAAGGTACCCCGGGATTTCTTGAAGTATAGCAGTGAATGACCCAGCTTGAAAACATCGAGTGAGTTTTTTCAATGAATCTTGCAAATAGCAACTAGCTAGGCGTAAATACTACACCATGAGAATGGACATGGTATGAGGCGCTGCCATGCCAACGTAGTCTTGGTGGCATTTACTCGGCGCTGGTAGAAGTAAAGTCAACGACTCAAACACATAATGGACCATTAAAACAAACTTCTCCTTCTTCGTTACATTTATTTAGCACGTCTGAAACTGGAAGCTCGCGCTCAGTATGAACCGATTGTAATGAGGAAACAGAAAGAAAAATAGGATTCTTAGAGCCCCTGATTCTCCACTCGACCACTCATCATACAAAACCCAACACAAGGCCCTGGAATTTGTAGTATAACATGAAACGACCCAGATCCAAAGCCATCAAGTGAACTCCCTCAAGAGGTCGCCGATAGCAAGAGGATGTTAAACATGGAAAATAGTCAATGTTACTAGTGAACCTGATATATGAAGAGCTGCCACGTCTTGGTGGCAATTACTAGAAGTAGACACAACAACTTGAATACAAAGTATCTTTGTATCAATATTCTGGAATATAAAGAATACAATCTGTAACATGTTTTTTGGCTCGATTGCTTTCGCATAGAGCCCTCTAAAGAAGCATATTATGATCGGCCGCCGCTTACGGCAAACATGCTGATGTTTCGTCATAAAACCTGAAGAATTCATTATATCATTACTCATCTACTACCCTTAAAATCTAATCGTTATAGTTGCCGCCGAAGGTGCCGTCGAAGGTTCGCTGGAACCCCAGCTGCTCATCGATCTCGTCTTGCTGGCTCTTGCCGCCGTCAAAGTACGGTCGTTCACCGTGCACAGTGACCCGCACGGCGTGTCTTCGGCCAGGATAGAACCCGTACGAGGCAGTGTGGTAGCAGATTCGGTTATCCCACACAGCGACATCGTTCTTGTTCCACTTGAACCGCACAGAGTACTCGATACTGGTGGCGATCAGATTGTAGAGGTAGTTCAAGATAGCCTCGCTCTCGGCTTTTGGCACACCCTTGATACCCCGGGTGAAGCCTGGGTTGACGAAGATGGACTTGTAACCGGTGACCGGGTGCGTTCGCACTACCGGGTGCTCGGAGATGATTGGTTCTCGACGCACAGTCTTCCCGGCACGTTTGGCATCATTGGCCTGCTCAACAGCAGAATGCAATGCGGTCAAACCCTCGAGGTACGTCTTCAATGATGGACTCAATTGGTCGTACACGGCGTAACCCAATGCCCATGCAGTGTCGCCACCTTCTCGTGGGCCGTCGAGTAGCTTCAATGTAGTATAGGACGGTGGCTGGATTTCGTAAGAAACGTCGGAATGCCATAGATACGTCTGAGAGAATGCAGCGTTGGGCTTTCGCTTACTGTCGGCAAACACCACATGCACATCCTCCCAGTCGTTCTCCTTCCACGCCTTTGGCAACGCGGTAGTGGCATGGGAATGCAATTTACCCCAGTAACGTCCGAGTGCTAGTTGCTTATCAACATCCAAGTCGCTCTGGTCTCGGAAGAACACCACGCCTCGATACGCGGTCAGCAGCGCGAGCTCGTCTCGGGCTGCGTCCGATAGGTCAGCCAGACTGACACCAACGATCTCAGTACCGATCTTTGGAGTGAGGTTCTTGACCTGTGCGGCGCCGGCAAACAGGTTCTTGAAGCTGGCGTCGGCGTACAGTGCTCGGTCGTCATGGGTCACCTCGGTCAGTGCTGGGCGGTGGATGTCTGGGAACGCCGGTGTGAGGCTGTCGAATTCGTACTGCTTGGAATCGTCAATCTTGAGCTTGGCCAGTGAAGTCTGTGCCACGTCCAGAATCGGGTGCAGCGTCTTCTTGGTAGCGGGAGCTGGGGTAGCTGACGGGGCAGGAGAGGTTGCAGTGGCAGTTGGAGGAGACATTGATTGATCTAATTGAATTTTCGATAGAAATCGCGGTCTTTATATAGTGGATTCGGACTTCGACATGGGACGGTTATTCTATCAGAGTTCCCCACACACCCGAGCTCGTCATCGTTCCTAATCTGAGACCTCCAAAGACACGCATACAGTGCGGCTTATCACGCAACCGCACGGTGCCATGGCGTTGTACAATTTGGATTTTTGATAATTATCGCAGCCACAATTTTTTAAGACTTGTTGCAACAACGAGAAATGGACGGTGATATCTTAAAGATTTTGTTTATTAGAATTGTAAATTTTGTATTTTTGAAGGAGCTGTCGTTTGTAGACGCGTTCTTGAGAGAGAGCACAAAACAAGGATAACCGGACCAGTGGCTGTCTTCGGGATACAAACAACAAGAATAGCAGTGGCAATCCAGATCCAGATCCAGATATCCGATATGCATCCATGTGGCGTCTGATGCGAAATTGATTGTTTCTGATTGACCAGAGCCACCAGGGGCCGCGGAGGGGGATGAACTCCACCCGGTGTGTGGCGACAATTGCTGACACTGTGGCGCAATCGCAACTGTAAATGTGTGCGTCTATTGGATATTCCAAAATGCAACGGAGCTTGGAAGTATGCGGATTTCACGTTGGATGGATACGACGTCGCAGCGAAGTGGACACTAACATACCCGTCGGTCGGATTCCGTATTAAGAAATCATAATTACAAATCGATCTAGAATGCACAGATGCGTTTATTATACAGAATGGATGGTACAGGTGCCCGATATCGCTGTCACAGGATCCACAAAGTGGACATGCATCCAGATGTAGTTGCCAAACTCCGGACAGGTACTATCACAATGCACACAAATGACTCAAGATTGCGGAGATAGAGATTCAGAGGTGTTCGGAGTCCTATACTTATCGGACCAGCGGTGCGTGAAAGCTATAATATCGGCCGCCAAGTACGCTGTATGCTTCTCGCAGAGAACAGACTGCACTATAATACTATAATAGTACAGCCACGAGGATTTGTAAGCAGTCATAATTCATAGGAAACATTGCATATTGCCAAGAAGCTAGTCCTATCCAATTGTGAATCCTGTGTATGACAGTGTGTGACACTATAACCGCACGGTGTGCGGCGGGCACAGATTGCTCAATGTCGTACCTCCAATCACCCAGAATTTCAGCTAGTCTATTTTCCCATACAGTCACCAATTTCCCTTCTCAGTAAATACTCAATTCGGATGATTTTTAACAAAATTTGTCAAAATCAACCACCTCGGTAGGTTCCACCGCTTCAACGACTCCCAACATTCAGGACCCTCGAAGCAGGGATTTTGGCAGCAACCCATTTTTTTCCAGTGATCCTCAACCACCACATTCACAATGTCACAGTGCTTTGTGAACCTTGCACGAGACGTTCTCGTCTTATCGAACCAGCACGCGTGCTTGTCGGTGCTCTTTGCAGTTGCGCTTGTTCTGGGCCTACTCAAGCTCACGTTCATCACTCTGTCCTACGGCGCGGTCATCTTTGATGTGTTCATCTTGCCAGGCACGTCGCTTAGCAAGTACGGCGCCAAGAAAGGAGCCTGGATCGTGATTACCGGTGCGTCTGATGGATTGGGCAAGGAGTATGCGTTGCAATTGGCCAAGAAGGGGTTCAACATTGGTCTAGTGTCGCGAACCGCCTCCAAGCTCGAAGCCCTGCAGAAGGAGATCGAGGACAAGTACAAGGTCAAGGCCAAGTACCTCGCGTTCGACGTTGCTACGGATGATCCATCGAATTACGCCAAGTTGGAGCAGTTCACCGAGAGTCTCGGCAGCGTCACTGGGTTGATCAACAATGTGGGTGTGTCGCACTCTTGCCCAGTGCCATTCCTCGAGACTGACTACGAAGAGATGCGGAACATTATTGTGATCAACAATGTGGCTACGTTGAAGATCTCCCAGATTGTCATCCCGCGAATTGTCAAGAATGTTCAAAACGGCGCTGCCAAGCGTGGCTTGGTGCTGACGATGGGCTCGTTCTCCGGGTTGACTCCAACGCCATTGCTTGCGGTGTATTCCGGCTCCAAGGCGTTCTTGCAGGCATGGAGCAGCGCGTTGGCAACTGAGTTGGCGCCTCAGAAGGTCGATGTGCAGATTGTGCTATCGTACTTGGTCACGTCGGCCATGTCGAAGGTGCGACGAACGTCGTTGCTCATCCCCAACCCCAAGCAGTTTGTTCGAGCAGCAGTGGCGAATATCGGCCGAAGGGCAGGTGCTCAGGAGCGATATGCCACGTCGACGCCGTACTGGTCGCATGCGCTGTTCCACTGGTTCATGGAGTCTACGGTGGGTGTCTTTTCTCGAGTCACCTCGGCCATCAATTACAAGATGCATATCGATATTCGAAAGCGGGCCTTGAGAAAGGCTGCACGAGAAGCAGAAAAGGCCAAAAAAAGCCAGTAATTTACTTAATATTAATAATAAACTGTACTATTGTACTGCTAGTCTATACTATTCCAAGGGGAGTTGGGATGTTCTGGAGAGTGGCAAAGATAAGATTGTGACTTTCAAAAATTTCAACATCACCCAGAGAACAAAATGTCGGAACGTAAAGTGCTGCAAAAGTACTATCCACCAGACTATGATCCGTCTAAAGAGAAGCAAAAGCCGCGGCGGCCCAAGGGCAGTGCTCCACTCAAGACGAGTATCCGTATGATGGCGCCGTTTTCGTTCCAGTGCAACAGCTGCGGCGGGTTCACCATGCGCAACACCAAGTTCAACGCCCGGAAAGAGGAGTCGCCTGAAAAGTACCTGGGTCAGAAGATTTTTATATTCGCACTGCGGTGTCCGAGTTGTAGCGCAGAGATCAAGCTCAAGACGGACCCGAAGAACAGCGACTACCTGTGCGAGTCTGGAGCGAAGCGGAATTTCACGCCATGGAGGAACGAAGAAGAAGCTAGTGAGACTGTCGAGGAGCGGCTGGAACGACTGGCCAAAGAGCAGGCCGAGGACGATGAACGGAAAGAGCGGGAGAAGCTGTACGGGCGGCAGATGATGCCTGATATGGATAAAGTGCCGGAGGGCGAGGACGCCATGGCGTATTTGGAGCAGCGCATGAGCGATGCCAAGAGGGAGATGGAGAAGGAAGAGGAGATTGATGAGTTGCGAACGAGGAACGCCCGGTTGGATACGGCGGTGGGTGAGGGACTATTAGACCGGGTGCATTCGAAAGTTGTCGCATACGGCAGCAGTGATGAAGACGACAAGCAGGACGCAGAAGAAGCGGCAAAGGCGTTTCGAAAGACGTATAAAGGAGAGATTGTCCGCAAGGCTGCTACTACTACTACTAGTAGGCCACCTGATATTGCACCAAAACTGTCGCTGGCCAGGATTTCCAAATCGTTTATGAAAAAGCCCAAGACTAGTTCGTTGGGCGTGATAGTCAAAAGGAAGTAATGGGTTTTTTATTTATTTTGCATATTATTTATATAGATTTTTTTCGAATTCTGCACGCCACACGCAGTGCGGCACCCCATAATACCGCACCAATCACGCAGTGAAAATAACTTTCAAGCCCGTACCCAACAGCATGGTAACCTGTACTGTCAACGTATTTTACTCTGAACATTCAATAATTGTATAGCATTTGCATCTAATATAATTTACGACCATACATCCAAACTCCAGAACGCGTTCGCCCTCCAAAAAGCGCGCCAGCACACGCGTCCAGTTCCCAAGGAATTTTTTTTTAACTCAAAACGATTTGTTTGTTGTTTACCGAACCGCAACGCGCGCGACGACCGACTGAGAGAGAGAAATCCCCTTTTGAAGCTGCCCTTTCTTACTCTGATTTCTTGGTTGTTTACGCGAAATCGAACTGGAGAATATTCAATTTACTCTTCCATTCCCTTTAGCGTCACCGTCAGATACCCCCTTTTATTACTATTATTACTTTTGTCCAGTATGATATCCAATGATTTGGAGCATTACGAAAAGTTGGAGAAAGTCGGCGAGGGTATGGGGATTTCTTGGAGGGTTCTCTCAAAAACTAACTAAAAAAACAGGAACGTATGGTGTAGTGTACAAAGCTCGAGACTTGGAGAATGGCAATCGAATCGTGGCACTGAAGAAGATCCGACTTGAAGCCGAAGACGAAGGCGTGCCGTCGACTGCGATTCGAGAGATCTCGTTGCTCAAGGAGATGCGTGATGATTACATTGTGGCATTATACAACATTGTGCACCAGGACAGCCGCAAGCTCTACCTGGTGTGCGAGTTTCTGGACCTGGACCTCAAGCGGTACATGGAGGCGATCCCCAAAGGCGAAGGTCTAGGTTCGCGAATGGTGAAGCGGTTCATGAGCCAATTGATCAAGGGCACCCGGTACTGCCACTCGCACCGGATCCTGCATCGGGATCTCAAACCACAGAACTTGCTCATCGACAAGGAGGGCAATTTGAAGCTTGCTGATTTTGGCCTTGCACGGGCGTTTGGGGTGCCTCTACGAACGTATACCCACGAGGTGGTCACTCTATGGTACCGAGCACCCGAGATTCTGCTCGGTGGCCGTCAGTACTCCACCGGCGTCGACATGTGGTCCATTGGGTGCATCTTTGCCGAGATGGTGACCCGCAAGCCGCTGTTCCCAGGCGACTCGGAGATTGACGAGATATTCAGAATCTTCCGGGTGCTGGGCACTCCCAGTGAAGACACATGGCCGGGCGTCAATGCGCTGCCGGACTTTAAGAGCACGTTCCCCAAATGGCAGCGAGGCAACATTGAGGAGATTGTGCCTGGGCTGGATGGCCATGGCTACGATCTGCTGGAGCAGCTGCTGGCGTACGACCCTGCCATGCGTGTCAGTGCCAAACGGGCCATCCTGCATCCGTACTTCGACGTGGAATAAGTTTAGATTAATAGGAGTTATTGTATTATTATTTTATTATTATGGACACCCAAAAAAATGCCAAAAATCAGCTCATTTGTGCAGCCATTTAGTCCTCCTCCATAGATTTATTTTGTTGAGAGCGTGCGCGCGCACCAGTTGAGCAGTGAGGGTTTTCCTGTTGAGTGCTGCTTGGCTTGTGGACGGGCGATCCCGCTTGTGGAAAAACTGTGCCTCCGATCAGCCCCCCACCAAAAAGGGTTCCAAGGGGAAACCAGGAATATATAAAACAGGCCACGATTCCTTGGAATTCTTTTCTGTGATCCCTGAATTCAATACGACTTGTAGCAATTGATCAGAAATTTACACTTCCTTCAGATTGAGTTTGTTTCTGTAGTGTGTTCTCCGGAAAAAGTCGCCCTGCCTGTCTCACGAGCCCCGCTATCGAAAAACGCAAATGTCCACCTCAACTCTCCCCATACACTCAACCAATTCCTCCTCCTCCTCCATGACGAATCCAAAGACGACGACACAGATCGAAAAGAAGCCTGTCAGCTACTCCAACATCCTGCTGGGCGCAGGATTGAACCTCTTTGAGTATGTACTTTTTTGATTTCTCAAACTAACGAATGCAGGGTCACCACGCTTGGGCAGCCGCTCGAAGTGGTCAAGACGACCATGGCCGCCAACCGGTCAGATACATTCCCACAGGCCATCAAGCGGGTCGTGTCGCGAGGTGGCTTTTTCGGCTTCTACCAGGGTCTGATCCCTTGGGCATGGATCGAGGCGTCGACCAAAGGTGCCGTGCTGCTGTTTGTCAGTGCAGAGATGGAGTACAGAGCCAAATCGCTCGGTGCCAACAATTTCCTGGCAGGCATCTCAGGCGGTATGGTCGGCGGTATTGCCCAGGCTTACCTGACTGTGGGCTTTTGCACATGCATGAAGACGGTCGAGATCACCCGGTCCAAGCAGGCCGCTTCGGGCGTGATCCCGCCGTCGACGTGGCAGGTGTTCAGCGACATTTACAAACGAGAGGGCATCCGCGGTATTAATAAAGGAGTCAACGCGGTGGCCATTCGGCAATGCACAAACTGGGGGTCGCGGTTCGGGCTGTCGCGACTGAGTGAAGAGGGAATCCGCAAGTTCACCGGCAAGGCCGATGACGCCAAGTTGAACGCATACGAAAAGATCCTGGCCAGTACTATCGGTGGTGGCTTGTCTGCATGGAACCAGCCTATTGAAGTGATTCGAATCGAGATGCAGTCCAAGACAAACGACCCCAACCGGCCCAAGAACCTGACCGTGGGCAAGACATTTAGGTACATTTACGAGATGAACGGCTTGAAGGGTCTGTATCGAGGTGTCACGCCTCGAATAGGTCTCGGGGTGTGGCAGACGGTGTGCATGGTCGGTATGGGCGATATGGCCAGGGAAGCTGTTGCTGCCATTACTGGTGAAAAGCCAACCGCCAAGCATTAGACTTATGAATACCCTCCCCCCAAAAGTTTTATAGTTTTCCTTTATCCTGGCACTTTTTTTGCACCAGTTTTATTCATCAAAAATTTTTCCTATCCGTCTATAATTAAATTATTCTTTTGTTTTCTCTCCCCCAAGATATATGTATTATGCAAAAAAAAGGATATTAATGTTTTGGAAGAGCTCAGGGGGAGAGAGAAGACACACATGTCTCACTGAGGGCTGAGGGAGCTCAGTGCGGCTTGGTGGGGCTTTTCCATGCGATGCACGATGCGATGACCACCACCCCCCTATTTCGGCAGCACTGGCGGTTTCAAGTCCGAGTACTTTTTCTTCCGGTCGCCGCCAAATCTATCATACAAGTACAACCCGGCAAACGTCAGAACAATGCCAAACCCTTGTGCGCCGGTGACTTGCTGCGAAAACCATATAATGGCTACCGTAATCACCACAATGCGCTTGATCAGCGACGCCACCGAGTACGTGACGGGCGTGACCATCCCAAGCACCTGGAACGCCATCACGTTCTGGAAGAAATGCACAAACCCATTGACGACGAATGCAAGGAGGAGTGAGTACCCGGATAATCTGTCTGATGCACTCGTCGTCGAGCCAAAAAAGGTGCCGCGCGAGTAGGCATAGTCCCGTGCGATTCCAATGCCTTCTGAAAAGAGCCAGAGCGGGAACGTGAAAATGAATGCTAGGGAAGAGCAATAACACAGTAAATTGAGCTTGTCGAGTTTGTTATCACTATTAGGCGTGAGCAGCTTTTTGGACCACATGTTCTGCGACACGAATATCAACGTCGCCAGTAATGCGTACACCAGGCCCATGAAATTGGCATTCAAGTCGGCAGAACATGTCATGATAACGCCAATGGTCAGCGGGATCAACGAGAAATACGTCTTGGCCGGGTACTGGACCTGGAACAGCACCCGATATGCGGCCACGGTGAACAGCGGACTCAGCGCCTTGATGGTGTGCACCAACGATACCGGGATCATCGACGTGGCCATGTGTGATAAAATGTGGCCAGAGAGTTGGAAACAGCCCATTGGCGCCGTGAGGGTGAGTAGATCAAACGTGGGCACTTTCAATCCTCCACTGACAAACCCGCGTGGTAAAAATGCAGCAAATTGAGGCGACCTCATGGAATATACAATTGTCGACGCTCCAAACAGCACAGCTAGTAGAAACTGCACCATTGATAATGTTACAGGGTATGGGAACGCAGTCAGGATGGACTTGTTCATGGTGTTGGACAATGCGCTGGCACTGTACCACAACCCGCAGCAAATGACCAATGACACGTTGACCGGCACCGCCAGGTTCCGTATCGCCTGTTCGCTGAAACTCTTTGACCGGCTTTTGCGTCGTGTTGGTCGTGTCTGTGGAAGTTCGTTGTTTGTACTATTCGAAGAGTTATTATTAGACTCTCTCAGACTGCTCTGTCTGCTAAACAGGGCCTTTCGCTCGCCGCCAAACGACCCGCTCATCTTGGGCGACGGCGTCCTGCTGTCGTTTTCCTTTCGCACTAGGTCGTCCAGCGGAGGCGCGAGGTGTGGCATCGTCGACCGTAAAATGACACTCATTCGAGGAGGAGACCTTCCTTCGATGTGTTGTCTTGAAAAGAGTGTGTGTGGAGACCGCGCGCAAGAAGAAGAAGAGGGAATTCAGGGACAACACTAACCTTGAAAAATCCAGAAATGAAGGCACGCAGTTTGCCGTCGATATTTGCGGCGATTGCGGTGCTGGTGCTTGGTACTATCTATTATGCATACACTTCCACGGTACAAGAGAGCCGGTGCGAGATGGTGTGGATGTACCAAGGGTACGCACGGTTAAACCATTTTGATACCACACACTCGCGAATGGCCAACAAGTACTCGATACATTTATACAGAGAAGGAGGTATTGATGACGATACGATAGATGGATTGTATGGAGTGCCGGTGCTGTTTCTACCAGGCCATGCCGGCAGTTACCGCCAAGCCAGATCCATCGCCAGTCGCACCGCACGCAGACGAGACGACGACAAGTCTCTACCGAAATTCGACGTCTTCACGGCCGATTTCACGGAAGATTTCACTGCGTTCCATGGACGCACAATGCTGGACCAGGCCGAGTACGTCAACGACGCGATCAAGTTTATCCTAAGCTTGTACGAACCCGGGGCCGGTGCGCCTCAGAGTGTGGTGGTGATTGGCCATTCCATGGGCGGCATTGTCGCACGGGCATTGTTTGCATTGCCGAATTACACTGAAGGAAGCATCAACACTGTACTGACGTTGGCGACGCCGCATACCCTGCCGCCATTGACGTTTGACCACGACATTATCACCGTGTACGACCTGGTGAACCAGTTCTGGCGGCAGTCCTTTGCGCGGGAGGATTCGGAAAATCCGCTGAGAGATGTTACTCTAATTTCGGTGGTGGGAGGCAAACGGGACGGCATGGTGCCGTCGGACTACTGCTCCGTGTCGTCGGTCGTGCCGCGGAGCCATGGATTTACAACGTTTACAACATCCATCCCCGATTGCTGGGCAGAGGTGGACCATCTGGCAATGACGTGGTGTGGCCAGATGCGGCATGCGGTCGTGGAGTCGTTGTTCAATATGGTCGATTTGCAATCACCTGGGAAAACGCTTCCGGTGCCACAACGAGTGGAGGCGTTTGCCAACGAGCTGTTATCAGGGTTTGAAGATTACCCGTATATGAAATCTAGTCGCAAAGGACAAGACGACATCTTCCTCAAGAGCAAGCATTTCATGGTGCACGAGCAATTGCAAATGGCCGTGGTGCCCGAGGGCGTGACGATGCTCGAATTGAAGAACGGCACGTCGATTGCCGCGTGGACGAATTCGATGCAAAGCAGGCTGCTGAAATGCCGGGACGCTGTCCCAGGAGACTCACAGGACCGGATTGAGATGAATTTCGCCAGCTATGAATCTAGCAACGACTATGTGTGTTTCGAGATGAGTGCTTTGAAGCTGCCGTTGGCTGTTGACAAGGACAGTGATCCTTATAAGCAAGGCACGATGAATTTTTTTACTGATTCGTATGATGAAGAGTTCAAGTACGTTGGGCTAGTGTCGCAGCACTCGCACGAAGCGTTTTTCGTCGCGCGGGTGTGCAATTCTACAGACTCTATTCAAGTGTCTGGCGACTCGGTGACCACAGTTCCCGGGAGTTACTTTGTCGATTTATCAGTGACACCTGCAACTTCGTCGTTGTTAGCATACTCAATTGAGATTGCCGAGCCCAAAGATTACGACTTTTCCACGTTTTTCATGCCCGTGGCTCGGGCATATACTCCCGACCCGTTCGAGGCCCAGTTCGGGGTAGGTCTCCATTCGGGCGTGAGGGCGCCTTTGAATTTACATGGCAACGGCCCGTTCATGCCGTACAACCCAAACAAGCCTAATAATATGCACATTCAGGTGTTCACGCCGCCTGCTGCTGGTAATTTTGAAGTCAAGGTTTCATTGGACTGGACGAGAACTATTGGGAACTTGGCGATGCGGTATAGAATTGTCGCGGCCACGTTCCCGCTCGCGGTCGCGGTGCTTGTGTTTGGCATTCAGTTGTGGAATTATAATACTATGGGTACATTTACATCGTTTCACGACAGTCTAGTGCACGTCTCCAGGAAGTTGTTCGTCCCGATGAGTGCATTGCTCGCTGCTGTTCACGTTCTACTTGGCAATGGCACTATTCGAACAATAGTCAGGTTTTTCCAAATCCCCAGCGAATCCCATAATGTCGCAGCGCTGGAGCATTTCTCCAAGAGTCTCAAACAAAACGAGCTGTATTTGGGTGTATCTGACTCGCGATTCATCATTCTTGGGCCGCTCTTCTTTTTGGTATCTATCGGGGTGTGCACCATCCTCAATGCCGTTTTGCATTTATCTATATCGCAGCTGTTCAAGCTCGTGACGAGGTTGACCGACCCGGCCAAATCAAGGCTCGCTGCTGCTCCTCGTTCTACATGGCGCCGCTTGACCGTCGTCGCGGTGATATCAATTTTGGTAATTTTCATTGTGCCGTTTCAATTTGCATTCATTGCTGCGTCATTATTCCAACTCGGCAACGCTTATCGATCTTATCGCGACGTGGTGTACCTCAATGACTCAGCCGACGCCGCGACGCGGCGAGCCAAGCTGAACTTCGCCCAGTTCAACCACACCGTTTCGCTCATATTCATCTTCACGTCCATTGTCAATGCGCCGTTGCTGGTGGTATGGGTGCACAACCTCGCCAACAGCGCGCCGTTTGTGTTCTCGTCGCACCATAATGTGTTTAGCATCTTGCCCGTTCTTCTTGTCGTCGAGAACCTTGCAGCGGGGAACATGATCCCGAGACTCACTCGGCTGCAACGAATTGTATCGGTTGTGTATATTGGGTATATGGTGTGCTACGCCGTGTTGTACGGCACGATGCACACTTACATGCTGCACCATCTGGTCAATGTTCTGTGTGGGTGGCTGCTGGTCGTGTATATTGATGACCCCGGAACCAGGACTCGTTTGCATTTGAAGGTGTAATTTTTTGTAGATATATTATTGTATTATTGAGCTTTGAGCAAGAGGATCATCATGTAGACTGCGCCGATAGCGATAACGAGTGTGACTAGAATAACCTGAACACTTTGTTCGTCCTGCGTCATTGATCTTGACTTTTTGAATGAGTGTAATGAAGAAGAGGAGAAGTTTCTGAAAAAAAAAAAATTTGCAATTTTATCATCTTTCTCAGGACAGGGCATGGATGATGTAGTTTGCCCTTCCCTGTCTAGCGCATCTTCCTCTGTGCGGCTTTGCTTCTCCTCCCCCCACCATCCACATCTCGCGCACGAGCCCTAAGTCAATTCAACAATGGAGTCCACGAGTGAACCGCAATCGCCACGCAAGAGAGGCAGAGACGTTGAAGACTCGGAAGTGTTTGAGCAAGAAGACGTCAAAGAGAAGAGTCAAGGGTACATTGAGCGCGACAGTAATGGGCGTGCTTTGCATGACCTCCTCCCCAAGCACAACGACCACCCACCACCTCAACCAGCTGAAAAGAGTCATGAAATGGATACCAGCGAATGACGAGGATAGCCGCATCTGTTGAGGCTTTGTGGATTATGAAATATCTTATATGCAAAGATGCATCATGGCTGATACAAATGTTCTTGATCTACCCCTAATCTAGACAATGACAAAAATAAGTTTCTCGTATTCTCTCATAAACGTTTCAGGAATACAGTACTCGTTAGTTTTTATTCCCGCATTTATGAACGATGCGGTCATGTGTCTCTCCTCTCCAAGCCACACACACAATGCTGCTCCCCACAACTCCAGAATTCACGTGACACATTGCACAAAAAAGTATATAAACCCCCCATACATCCTCCAAGTCGAAATACAAAATTCTCAAAAAACTAAGAACATTACAAGAAAGAATATGAATATTGAGACCAAGAAACGATGCCACATTCTACCACGATTTCAGAAGTAACTACCACGAAAGAGGACGACGCAGATGCGGTGATTGCGGCAGCCAAAGCTACGGGCAAAGGTGGCGTGCTCAATTTTGTCAGCAAGCAGTACGGCCCCGTGACGATTCATGTTGATAGTGACGATGATGTGACGATCAAGTTGATGGTGCACCGGTTTTTGAACTACGCCAAGCGAGTCGGCAACGGCGGCGGCGTGGGAGGCGCAGACGAGACAAGGATGGAGATGAGGATATGCGACGATGAAGAGGGCGAGTACATCCCGCCTGATAGGAAACGAGAGGATTACGCCAAGCTGGGCATGCTGAAACGAAGACTGAGTATTAGAAGTTAGAAGAATGTATTTATTTATTTATTCGAATTTGATGACCTGCAAAATCTTAAAAAAACCCCAAGCCGCGCAGTATGCACGAGTTTGATCCACTTTTTTTTGACGAACACACAGAGAGAGTGGGGAGAGTGATGACCTGGAACGAGGAGCTGTCTATTGAGGAGACCAACAAGCAGCGTATCGCTCTCGGACTCAAGCCTCTGCCTGTGCCTGAACAACAAGAAGTTAAAGAATCCATCACAGTCGATGAGACGAATCGGCTACGTGCGTCGCTCGGACTGCCACCCATCGAGCCTGATGTCGACACGACAAACATCCAAAGCACACTAGACCAGGACCGCGCTGCGCGGGACAATTTTCTGCAAAAGTACAAACAGGATGAACAGCAAGAGCTCGACAAACGGCGTGAGTTGGAGCGGGAGCGGCAAGAGGAGAAGCAGCGACGGGAGAAGAAACTAGATGGGCAGAGTATAAGTCAAGCGAACCAAGTGCAAAGCGCGACCAGTTTTTTGAAAAGTCTGAAGCGGGGAAAGAAGAGAAAAGCCGTTGCTGTTTTAGAGGAAGAGGAGGAAGAAGTTCAGGAGGAGTATACTTCTAAAGATGTCGCCGGGCTCAAGGTGGCACACAAGCTGAGCAACGTGCAGGATCTCGGATCGGGAGCTATATTGACATTGAAGGATCAAGATGTGATGGATGATGAAGGCGAGGACGAGCTTGAGAGTACGAGTCTGCGCGAGAAGGAGCGGCTGGACGAGAGGGCGGAGAGTAAAAAAGGCGTCAAGCGGCGGTTTCGAGCGTGGGAAGACCAGAGGTACATTGACCAGATGGATACAGAACACAAGGAGAAGGAGAGTTTTGTTCTTGGAGAGGAGATTGCAGCTAAGGCGAGTGACGACCGGAACGTGGTGGTGGATACGATAGACTACGAGATTGATTTCAAGAGTACGAAGACGGGCGATTATAAAAAGGAGAAGAAAAAAGCAGTCAAGTTCAAAAAGCCTAAAAAGGTTGAGCAGCAGGTAAGGAAACGGGAATTGGATGATGAAGAGTTGCAGTCCAAGTTCAAAGATGAAGAGGACGATTTCCAGCTGCAGAGCGCACTGAGCAGGAGCCGCATCCAGGCACAAAAGGACAGAAAAAGGGCTGCGAAGATACAGACTCCTGAAGAAATTGCTGCAAAGTTGGTGGCAGAGCGGAAAGTGGAGGAGCAGCGGGAGTCTGCGTTGAGTGCTAGTAGGTTTTTGGCCAGTCTACGACAGACTGATACAGACGTTGCGGACGTTACGGACGTTGCGGACGTCACGGACGTCACGGATGAGCCGCAGGGCGGCGAGCCTGAGCCTGTGCCTGAGGCTGAGGCTGAGGTGTCTGAGCCTGTGACCAATGACCATGATGACGATGCAAATGACAAGATGGACATTGACGCCACTACGAACGTGACAGAAGATATTGATAATGAAACCAAAGAAGAAACGAAGAGCATCTTATCAGTGGTACACCAAGACGAAGGCGGCGGCACTGTGGGAGATAGTATGAGCGCGGCGCTATCTGCACTGCGACGCAGCGGGCGAGTGGGAGACGCCGCCACTGGCACCGCTAACACGGTCCAAATGCGCGAGAAAGATATCAAGATACGAGATTTGAAGCGTCAGATGGCCCAGGAGCTGGGCCGATTGGAAGAAGAAGGTGGCCGGCGAGAAACGCTAGATAAGCGCCAGATGGCCATTCAAGTCAAGTACGCCAAACAAATGGACCAATTGCACAAACAGTACGGGTTCAACGTCCGAATTGAGCATCGCGACGACCAGGGCAATGAGCTCGACTCGAAAGAGGCATTCAAACAACTCTCGCATCATTTCCATGGCTCTGTTCCTGGGAAACAAAAGATTGAAAAGCAAATGAAGAAGAGGCAGGAAGAAAAGAATAAAGAAGCAGAATCGATATTCCAGTAATGTTTAAGAATAATAAAAAATTAATGTATTAACATTTTGTTTATGAGAGAAAATAAGTTGCAAAAAAAGAATACAAAAAAAGTCTCATAAAAAGAAGAGAATTTTGGTAGAAATAATATCGGCGTTAGTTGTCGGGGGGAAAAAGTGTATCAATTGTTCATCATTAAAAAGCAGCAGCAAGGTTCGTTAAAAAAAAGAGAATAAAAAGTTTGGGTTGGTTCTATCAAGTTTTTTGTTGGTTCGAAGATTGCGCAATTTAGAGAGCAAGAGCGATACCACCGGCAACGACAGCGCTGAGCAAGCCAGCGTTGACGAAGGTACCAGCGACACCGTTGGACTCAGAGCCGGTTGGGGAGGCGGTGGCAGTACCGTTGGTGGTGCCGTTGGTAGAGTTGGTGGCGGCGGCGACGGCGACGATAGCGGAGAGGATGATGGCCTTGAACTGCATTGTTGTGTGTGTGTGTAAAGAAAAGCGAGTGACTTTTAAGAGAAAAAATGTATCTGAAGAATCTAAAATCGGGGAGGGAGATGGACGGGTATTTATAAGATTTTTCAGGGAGAGATAAGTCACAGAAGGCCTATTAGTCAACACACACACAACATACCGCGGATGATACAATTATAGCGTGAGTGTCCTAATACGGCCTCAAACGGGATTGGGCGCGGTTGCGTTCGGCAGCATCAGTTGCCGCATTTGGGTTCGCAGCGAGGGTCGATCATTACCTGATATGGCACCACCAGGAAAAATTTTTCCTGACCGGATATTTTTAGAAAATGTACAGAGTAGTAATATAGTTTTCTTTTTTAGAGTTGCTCTTTGTCAAGGGGATTTTTTTATTGTGTTAGTAAATTGTGATCTGATATCTCTGACTGTAGATGACTGATATAGATCGCACACATTTTAAATAGATTTTTTTCAGTATAATAGTACTGTAGTGAGTAATCACAACTCAGGGGGAGATATAGAAGAGCGGAAAGTCCCAAGTGTGCGTTATCTGTGATCGGGATGGATGCGTTGTCAAGGCAACTCTCTTTGTTCCTATGGAAAAATTATTTTATCAAAAGGAGAATTTTTTTTTTGGTGTTTGTTCTATTCTATCTATAGATCTTGATGCGTCGTATTTTGATAGGCAGGAGAGTTTAATACAATGAATGACACACAGCCCTGTTTAGGGAGAGAATAGAGTTTCTATTCTATAGGTGAATGAGAGAAGAGGTTGTTTTTTTTTGACTATTTGGCCGTGCAGAGCCGTTTTTGCTGTTGTTCTGCTCATGTAATGTATGAGCACCTGTGCACTGTGTGCTGTGTGCAGCAGTGCAGGAGAGAGAGAGGAGAGTTGTAAACAAATGGGGTCTGTGTGCAACTGTACAACGTATTTGTGTAAATTTGTACATGTAAGTGTACTCATGAACTAAGTGTGTATGTATGAATTGGAATTTCTAGGTCTAACAAATATCTATTCCAAAACTCTTCTACAAGACAAGACAAATTTGTGATAGATCAATCTCAGGGGGAAAAGAAGAGATGGCTGGGTTGTGTCATGTCTCCATAGAAACCAACAAGAACTCCGTTGCCTGGGTAAACTCTTTTTCCTTCAAGCTGTGTGTCTCTTCTTCTCTCTCTTCTCTCTTCTCCCAATCCAGTTAATCCGGAAAAGTGCACTTGTCCCGTTTGGGACTCGCCGCCGCCGAAAGGATCAAAGACAAGACGCTGCTTTCGTTCGTAGGGTTTCCCCCCTGAGTTTTTTTCTACAGATCTTGGCAGAAGATTTTTAAATTTCACGTGTATTTATGAGATGTATATCAGATATCTGATCAATGGAAAATATCCTTGTAATTGATTTCACTAGATGAAGTGAGAAGAGAGTTGTAGTCCCCCCTCCTTTCTAGGTGAGGAGAAGCGGTGTAAGTGGGGGTTCTTTTTGAACCTGATTGGTACTGTGTATTCGTATAACAGTACGTAAGGTGGTTCTATAACACAAGGCAAGGATCTTTTGTGCCGTCAATTCACCCACATTCAGGCTCTATTACTGTACTGTGTACGCCTTCTATTTCCACGGCTCTCTATATAGGCTTTTGTACAGTACAGCACACGGGCATCTGCATAATGCACACACAGGCGGGCAACACGGAACTGCCTGCTGCTACAGAACGGAAAAGCGCAAGGCGCGCCAAACTTTTTTTTTTCCCAGTAGAAACCGGTCCGCATCAGATATTAGCCGCCGTTGCATGAGATGTACCCGTACCGGTATGGTACACTGTATGTGTCCGAGGTACAGTGTAACAACTTGGAGCCTAATGGATTTAGACGGCACAACAAGTTCTCTTGACCGTATTGCAATTGCAGAAACCATTGATCAGATTCAGCTTTTCTCATAAGAACATGGAATCGTGCTGGCGATCTTGATGAAAGTTTCTTCAACGATGATCGGAATTGCTTAATCAATCCCAGATATTCACCATCAAGCGATTGATCACTTTAAACAACAGAATATTACAAAATGACTACTGTACTGTAAATACCCTATCGCGTTTACTTCATTCCCAGTTCAGGTTGGTTCCCTTACCCACAACGGCGGGACCCGAAGAGCGAAAACAAGCTTGTTTACATTTCAGGAACCGGTAACTTGAACAACCCATTACAAACCCTATCTATCGGCATTTGGAGATCGATTTTAAACAGTAATAAAATCCCATTGTACTGGCTCCTTGCGGTGTTTATTTCTGCCAAGCTCGGAAAAAATGCAAGGGTCTAGGGGTATTGGGGATTTGGTGGGTCCCAAAGAAACATCCGGATGTTCTTGGGGGATGAGATGAGGAATTCACAGAGCCCAGGCCCATAAATTATAGTCCCCAAAACAGCAGAAATAGCCCGCATTATTATTCAACGAGTTTAAATTTTCGGTGCCGCTGAGTAGTAAATAAAAGAATGGTCGATAGTGGAAATCCGGGGCCTTCTCAGCAGCTGAGGTGAATCAAGAAGACATTAAAACAATTGTATTATTTTTATTACCATTATTATATAGGCTAGTTAGTAGGAAGATGGCGCTAACCTTAGGCTTAAAGTAACCGTCTCTAAATATATTAGATTAAAACGAAAACGAATGGGCGATAGCTTGTGTAGTAAAATACATTATATCTGGCCAAATGGATATATACTACCTTCCATGGATGCCATCTTCACGCATGCTCACCCCTAAATTGGTTTATTTTAATCTAGAACTCGTATATTGCTGTTAATTGCGGTAAAACAATGTTGAGCCGCACCAAATGCGGCGCGCCTCACCAAAATTCACCGAGTATCACAAATTCAATTTTTGAAAAGTTCTGTGACAGAACAGGTCCGTCATCTCAAGAATCACGAGCTGCGGCTCGTTCCAGATTCTAGCGTACGATACGAGCAATACCAGAGCCTCGCTAGCCTTAGCGTCCAGACCTCTGCGTTGCTCGTATCTTGTGGAAGAGTATCGTAGATAAAGAAATAGTTAAGTTCCTAAGTACAGATGGACTATAGAATTATACAAATAGCGCGGCACAGGCGCGCGGCCCGTTACCCTCTCGTCATAGTCCTCGCTTCCAGCTACCGGCTGGCTCATATGCGGGACGTGCGGCTCAGACAAGCCGCACCTAGAGTCCTCGAGACTCTAGGGGCTATTCTGTTACACTCTCCCCCACCCTCTCCAGATCGGTGCCAACCGATCACAGATGATAAAACAGTAACAGATAGCCGCAGAACTTGCACCCCAAGGATACAAGTCCACGAAACCAGAACGCTTGGCTGCTACCTCGCGCTGCGCCACTAGCGGCGGCACCCCTTCGAAGGGAAGCCAATTGCATCGTTAGCGGCAACATCACAGCATCACATCACAGCCCACAGCATCTCAAACATCACATCACGAACATCGCAACATCACATCACAAACATCGCAACTTCACAGTATCACAACATCATAACGTCGCAAACGTCGCAGTATCACCCCATCGCAGCATCTCGGCATCATCAAGACCAGATTGCCAAAGCCTCGCAGCATCATCACGACCAGATTGCCAATGCATCGCAGCTGCGATATAGAACGTCACTCGAGCTCTTATCAATTACTACTGCATCTCTTCGTAGCAATTATCCCTCGAGTTCCTCGCCCCCGGTGAAAAATCGACGCCGATATTCAGGAGTAGTCGCACATACTTCAGCTCACTCCTCGA